>OLKM01002445.1:29472-68754 GCA_900291075.1 Melanogrammus aeglefinus
AGATTAACTAGGCCCTTCCAGTCCGCATTTTATAAATAGCGAGGCTTTCTTTCTTTTTTGCAAAAAATAAAGTGCATAGGCATTAGCCTAAATATTAGGCTAAATAGTAGCATGTTAAAATGGTGTTCCAAATTGCGTTTTTTATTACAATGATAAAAGTTGTAGGCTACAGCCTAGTCAGGTAAGGTCAGGTTTGCCGATGTGCTTTTATTTATGCTATTTATTTATTTTTGTCCCTGTTCAATCAATCGGAGACAGACTTCACTGATGATCTTCTGGGAATAAGTACAAACAATAGGCTATCCTATAGGGACTTTAGCCTTGCAATATCTTTGCTTCATTGGATCAGTCTCCTTTCAAGAACACGCAAGAGCTTCCTAGCCTCGCGTCAGCAGCGCCTTGCATCGCAGGGTAAAAGCAATCTGGGGATGGCGGACGGATGCGGTTTTAAAGGTCAAAAGACGTTGATGCGGATGAATGATGTGTTTGTGATGCGGTTGCGGATTAAATTATGAGCCGCCTTGAACACAAAAGAAATCCACTCTCCGCTCCAACCCAATATCAACGGCTCACCTGCGAAATGCAAGAAATTGGACCGCAATTCAACAATGGCCACACAGCACGCTTCGGTTGCGATCCTATGCAGGGAATCTCACCGTCCGACGCAACCACGCGACATCTGCACCCCGTGACCTCCCAGGTATCACGCTGCTAATGTAGCACACTTTTCACCTAATGGCGACCCATGGGTATCTCACTTTTCAAAACCAAACTGAAACTGTCAACACCGCACACTGTAAAATGGGAAAATGTATACAACTCTTACATTGAATCAAAGAAATACTTATGTAACTGTATTATGGTAACGTAAAGGTTGAGTCGGGAGAAAAGCACACATTTAGGAGGGGAAAAAAACACTAGAAGGATGTTTTTGGATTCATTGCTAGCCATCTATAGCCGTCAATGTAAGCTGTTTCAAGTGCATCAGTTGAACTTCACTGAAGACTTACAGAGCCAGTGAACTCAAAAACATTTTTGTTTTGTTTTGAACATGGTAATATCTCTTATATGATTGTCAATATAGTAATCTGCCATTTTATCACTTTTACTGAAATAATACCCTAACTGTCTCCGCCAAACAGTTGGCAGTGGTTAACTGCAGTGTCCAAGAGAGGGTTATGATTTCCGGACACTAGGCTACAATAGTGTGTGTAGATATGCAGATCTGTGCAGATCGTTCTGGATAGACGTTGAGTTTTATGTTCACGTCCGACTGAGGGTTAGCCTTTCCTTACACCTATGGTATAACTGGTGTGTGGCACATTTCATAACCAACATCGTTCATTTTAATGCGCATAAAAAAGGAACACAGAGTTACCGTAGGTCATGGGGGATAACCTTCCTTCCTGGAACTCTCAGGGCTAACACATTTTTTATGTTCATAGTCTATAAGCCATTTTTCATAACTTATAGACTTGAGAGCATTAACAAAAAGGAAAAGTTTATCAGGGTAAAATAAAACTTGAACAAGCCAACTGTTTTGTAGACAAAATTAGGATTATATAATGTATGAGTCGGCCTGCATACGTAATGAGCTGTGATTAGTCGGCCTGAATGCGTAAATAACAATAATATCAGTCGTAAATTCTTAATTTCAAAAATATATAAGTTTTGCACACACGATGGACGATACATGTTTCAGTTTTGCAATCAAATAAAGGCACCACTAAATATTCAGTCAGGTCAAGGTAAGACGATAAATGGAAGACAAACAAAATCTATTCACGCAACATAAATAGGGTTAGGGTTAAGTTGTGCAACTCCAATGGCACTTCCAGATTCAACTGATTTTTTATCTTGATAGTCTCTCAACTTCTTACTAAGAAACTAACAAATAATAATTTTGTATTGCCAAACAAGGGAACTACTTTTCTCAGCGTATCACCGCATATGCATTTGCGCTAGAAGCTCATATCTACCGTAATGTAAACGTGTTTAGTATATACTTTTAGACATGTAACATCAACATGCGTATGCCATTATCAACAATGCTTTTTGTGTTAATAACATTGTTTTGGAGTTAACCTATATGCATTTCCGTTGTTGCTAGCAAACATTCTGTTATTATGGGATACATTTACAGCAGGTTTAAAGGAAGTAAAAGCATTATCTTTCCTACATGAATTAAATAAGTATGGACTACATTCTGAGTGACATTCACATGTATTACTCATCTACATCTTCTGTGCACTGAAATTATCTTCTTTTGCTTGACTTCAAGTTGACCCCTAAAGCTGGGTAACTCTTTATCTTGCTCACCCCTGGTTTATGACGGCCACAAAGCCCCCTTCAGTCTCTATACCTGCCTTATATGTTAAGGTTAACTAGTTAATGTTACAGTCAAAGTTAAAACCTTGCCTGTTTCATTAGTGTATTCCACAGCCACATACAGTGGGGCAAAAAAGTATTTAGTCAGCCACCAATTGTGCAAGTTCTCCCACTTAAAAAGACGAGAGAGGCCTGTAATTTTCATCCTAGGTAAACCTCAGCTATGAGAGACAAAATGAAAAAAAAAAAATCCAGAAAATCACATTGTCTGATTTTGTAAGAATTTATTTGCAAATTATGGTGGAAAATAAGTATTTGGTTACCTACAAACCAGAAAGATTTCTGGCTGTCACAGACCTGTAATTTCTTCTTTAAGAGGCTCCTCTGTCCTCCACTCGTTACCTGTGTTAATGCACCTGTTTGAACTCCTTATCAGTATAAAAGACACCTGTCCACAACCTCAAACAGTCACACTCCAAACTCCACTATGGCCAAGACCAAAGAGCTGTCAAAGGACACCAGAAACACAATTGTAGACCTGCAGCAGGCTGATAAGTCTGAATCTGCAATAGGTAAGCAGCTTGGTGTGAAGAAATCAACTGTGGGAGCAATTATTAGGAAATGGAAGACATACAAGACCACTGATAATCTCCCTCGATCTGGGGCTCCACGCAAGATCTCACCCTGTGGGGTCAAAATGATCACAAGAACGGTGAACAAAAATCCCAGAACCACATGGGGGGGACCTAGTGAATGACCTCCAGAGAGCTGGGACCAAAGTAACAAAGGCTACCATCACTAACACACTACGCCGCCAGGGACTCAAATCCTGCAGTGCCAGACATGTCCCCCTGCTAAAGCCAGTGCATGTCCGGGCCCGTTTGAAGTTTGCTAGAGAGCATTTGGATGATCCAGAACAGGATTGGGAGAATGTCATATGGTCAGATGAAACCAAAATAGAACTTTTTGGTAAAAACTCAACTCGTCGTGTTTGGAGGAGAAAGAATGCTGAGTTGCATCCAAAGAACACCATACCTACAGTGAAGCATGGGGGTGGAAACATCATGCTTTGGGGCTGTTTTTCTGCCAAGGGACCAGGACGTCTGATCCGTGTGACGGAAAGAATGAATGGGGCCATGTATCGTGAGATTTTGAGTGAAAACCTCCTTCCATCAGCAAGGGCACTGAAGATGAAACGTGGCTGGGTCTTTCAGCATGACAATGAACCCAAACACACCGCCCGGGCAATGAAGGAGTGGCTTCGTAAGAAGCATTTCAAGGTCCTGGAGTGGCCTAGCCAGTCTCCAGATCTCAACCCCATAGAAAATCTTTGGAGGGAGTTGAAAGTGTTGCCCAGTGTGTGTTGCCCAGCGAAGGCCCAAAAACATCACTGCTCTAGAGGAGATCTGCATGGAGGAATGGGCCAAAATACCAGCAGCAGTGTGTGAAAACCTTGTAAAGACTTAGAGAAAACGTTTGACCTCTGTCATTGCCAACAAAGGGCATGTAACAAAGTATTGAGATGACCTTTTGTTATTGACCAAATACTTATTTTCCACCATAATTTGCAAATAAATTCTTTAAAAATCACAGTGATTTTCTAGATTTTTTTTTTTCATTTTGTCTCTCATAGCTGAGGTATACCTATGATGAAAATTACAGGCCTCTCATCTTTTTAAGTGGGAGAACTTGCACAATTGGTGGCTGACTAAATACTTTTTTGCCCCACTGTATGTTTGTATTGTTGACAGTTGGTTGAAGGTATGCTTTTTTGCACACACAGAGCACTACAGACCCATAAACCCATGCATTTGGAATTGGAGCATTTCTCTGACTTTTTCGTGCTACAGAGAACAACATTGAAATTAAATGCATTTCAATCAATTTAGACTTCAGAAGGGGGGCGGGATGCATAACTGCCATCTCTATTTATGGATACGTCAAAACGATCAGATTTTTCTAGATTTTTTGGTTTTGGTTTGTTTAGCAAAATAAATTATGCAGTGACAATCGCTATGATGGTTTGGGACTGCACGTGTGTGTGTGTGTGTGTGTGTGTGTGTGTGTGTGTGTGTGTGTGTGTTTTAAAGTCCAAATTACTATTTGATTACTAGTAGTTTCAGTGCAAAACAAATAGTTTGAGTAAACCGCATTTTGTATATCCTGGGGTATTGGATTCTAGGAAATAGTAAATGCTAGAGTGCATTTAGACTATGCATTTCTAACCTGCGACTGCTCAAAGCACTTTACAATTAGTGCCTCACATACACCTATTCACCATTGTCTATTGGTATTGATTGATTGTAAAAAAAAATTGTAATAATTCAAAACCTGCCCAAATTTTATGTTCTTGCCCACATTCTTCCTGCCTAACGTGATCAAAAGTAGCCCAATTAGGTGGTCCTGCCCAATCTGTCAACACTGCATGCAGGAGCCTCAAACCAGACTACTCGTTCTCAAAAAGATTCACTGAGACTTTGGTAAGTTGGACAAGACGAGTCAGTAAAAGTAGACACACCTTTGTATGTCAAAGTGTGTGAGTCCTTTCCATTAAGTGAGTCTATTTTTTTATTTCAAAAACGTCTAATAGGAGAGACCGTTGTGTCAACAAATGTGAGTCTCCATATAGGAACCATTCTAACCACACAAATGGCCGATGCTCAACAAGCATGTTTCCAATTGTATTTGTTATTTAAGTGATATCTGATATGTTCTGTTCTGATATTAAAAATATCAGAACAGTTTAGGTTTTACATTTGGCTTCTAGGTTAATATTTTTACTTTGTACTCATCTGCAACGTCCGAAATATCTAGCTTTTGTGATGACATCACCTTTGGCGGGCCACATCTTCACAAGCAGGGCCCAGAGGAAGTCAAGGAGACCAACTATATGCCTATACTAAGAGGGTAAAAAGAAACTAATTATATATCTATAAAAATACATAGCTGATAAAAAAATCCTTGCCATTTTTGTCATGAGATGGACAAATTTTCATCTTATATAAACGTTTACCAATGGCCCTTAGGTAGGTGAAAAAAATGGGGGAATTGTGGAGCAGACAAACCAGTTTGTTCACTAGGGAGTCCCCATTTCAGCTTGAGGTTTTTGTTGTAGTTGACTAAATACGCCGTAGCATAGGGGTTCCAGCAAAACTAAGGGGCCCCGTTTCATCATGTGTAAATCAAGCTGATTGATATCTGGCAATTCAGTGCAAGACACAAATAACATTGAGGTGAGAAAAAGCCTGACCATAACCCCGGTCTCCCTACTGTCACACTAGCATTTTCTATACAATTCCAATTGGCATATCATTTAGCTTAAAATTAGATTTTTAAAAGTTCATTTATAGGATATGGTCCTACATATTTTCTTAAAATAAATTATAACCTTCCCTTTGTACTGTTTTTTCATTAGGTAGCCTCTAGTGGCCTTACAGTTGTAGATAGTTGCTTTTACCTGCAGAAGTGGAACAGTAAGATTTCTAGAGAAAAATACCCTGGATGGATTGAGAAACTTCTTGAGAAACTTTCTAGTTCCGATATTTCAATAAATCGCTACAGTCATAATAGTCCGGGATTGAGGTGAGAAACCAGCAGTAAATTCAACAAGCAGTAAATTTAGTAAAGGAAATCAAGAAACACATTGTGTTAGATGACTTTTATGGTTGATTTCAGTCCAAACCACAAATATAGTATTGACAGTTTTCAACATATCCACTGATTTCCAATGGATTCGTTACTGTCAGTCATCCATCTTCCATTGAAATAAATGTATTGGAAGGCAACACTACAACCAGTGGTGAACAGAGCATTACTCACTTACATTCAACATTTGTCTCAGCATACTCCAATTTACATAAACATAAAAATAACTTTTCCCCTGATGCAAGAATAAGGACTAAAATATTAGTGATTTTAGTTCTCAAGAAACTATTATCACAATAAAATGCTGATAAAAAACATTTACATATAGATTGTTGAGAATTCAAGGAAATAAACATTGAAAAAAAGCCAAGAATAAAACTGCTTTGACGAAAATACAAAAAAAACATTCAGCCTGGATTCTTGAGCGGTATTAAATGAGGGTAGCTCTCTCTCGCTCTCTCTGTTAAAAGTACAATTACAATTACAATCCAAACGCAAGATCAAATTGCAGAAATGCATTTAGGACAATAATTGTGTCTTGGACAATCAGGCTTTTACAACCAGACAACACGGGCATTACCCTAAGTACATGCAGGCAACATCATGGACAACAGGGAGTATTACTTGCTTGTTCCAGTTGACCGCGACATGGCTTGGCATCGATTTACATTCATCATGATCATTTGAGGAACCTGAACAAAAAATTATGAATGATTTTCCTCACCTGAAATTGAGATCAGAACCACAGCCAGGCCCTGAAAGCGCACGATTATACTTGAAAAGATTTTCACTGATCATGAAACGTGATAAAGGCACTTAACAAAACAGCAGTCAGCTATGAAGCCATTTTGCGAAACAACAACACCTTGGTGAGGTCAATAAATAATTGGAGGGTGTGGTTGGTTTTTGTTTTGTTTCTTACACCAGTGTCTATAAACAATTGGTTTGAAAGAACTCCCATACCCGAGAACATCCTGGTTCCACTTGTGGCTTAGAAGAGCCGCATGTTCTCAAAGCCCACCTCTTCTATCATTACCGCAAGCACTGTTATAGTGTAGCACCGCCACACTGGCATGAAGGCAGAGATTGGCTGAGTGGTTTTACATGGGCGTCTCGTGGATCACCAGGTTGACGTTGGTGGGGCTGCCGTGCTTGCTGTTGGGCTGACTCTTGTTCTCGTAGGCCTGGGAGCAAGAGGAGGGAAGATTTTGAAATAAGCGTTACTTTCTTTTACACTCTAGTGTAAAAACTATATCAATATGTGTGACCAAACCCCATCAGAGCACTCAACTCTGTAGTTATTTTTTGTCAGTTTTTAACCTCTTAGTAGACCTTGTATAATATTATAGATCAGATTTTGACACTACAGACTGCTTTTTTTTTTTTACGTGCGCTTGTTTATTGTCTTGTACGTTGTCTGTCTCGGTTTCAATGCCCTAATGCGCGGTAGTTCTTACCATGCGAACATAATTCGGAAAAATTAAGTTATTTGAATTTTACTAGTGCCACGTTGACTGGGCCTTATGTTGAAATGTTCCTTTGTACAATGAAAACGTTACAACAATTTATGTGCAAAGAATGACGTTAGCCGTCAGCATGTGGAGCACCTTCCTTTAACTGTTACGGTAGCATTTACCAGACCAATTATAATATTGAAGGAAGACTCGTGAGGCACGAAGCTGGGGCGGCATGGTGCATAGAGAGAAGGTAATACATTGATAACACCGTCTTTTGCCTAAAAAGCTCAACTTCAAAATTCCCAATGAAGACCGATCAAGATGTCACTCAGGGTGTCCTGCATATAGCACTGTGGCAACTATAACTTAGCAAATATACATTAATGTCCAAAACAGTTAGTATTCAGGGCATTACTATTTATTTTTTCATAAAGTTGATAATGTGTCTTTACATATGGTTTACATAAGATATTGCACTTATATTGTGTGCTTGGATTTTCCTAAGTTGCAGGTGTCTTGAGATGAAGTGTCTGATAAGTGTCTCAATGAGGACCAGCAGGACTCACCTGCTTCGCGGAGGCCAAGAGGTCCTCTGCCTCCTGCTGGCCGGTCTGCTGCACCATCTTATAGAAGGTGCCCTCGGGGTCCTGCAGGAGGGTGTAGGGCGCATCGTAGGCCTGGATCTTCCCCGCGTCGAGCACCTGGACACACAGTGGCCTCTCAGGTCAAAAGCTGCTCCATAACGATAGGTAAGGAAGACTAAAGCAAAGCTGCAATTATTTGTTGTCCTCCTGTTGACCCAACTCTGACTTTTGACACAAGGCATTCTTGAGTTTGCTTGTAAGGTTATCTCTGATCAACAGATTCCCAAAGATGTTTTGCAGTTCACCAATCAAAAGTCCTCAGAATTGCTACCTCCAACTATACCGCACGGTTAGTACTAATGGTAACTGGTCAAGAGCCAGTATGGGTGTTCAGCAGACTTAGATTGGGAGCACCGTAGACTTAGGTTGAGAAGAGTAGTTAGGAACGAGAAGGTGTAAGGAGAGGCTGGAGGAGAGGTGAAGAAAGTAAGGAGGAACTAGGAGGACAGGGAATTGAAAGATACAGTTGGGAGGATGGGGGCGGAGTTAGGAAGGGAGGAGGAGTTAGTGTTTTGAGGGAGAGGAGAAGGGGAGGGTAGGAGTTCGTAAAGGCTCCAGGTTGCAGGGGGGAGGGGTAGAATGGTGTGGTTGCTAGAGGAGAAGATCACGGTCACTCACCAATATGCGGTCGCTGTCTATAATGGTGTTGAGCCTGTGAGCGATGGTGAGCACTGTGCAATCTCTGAACTTGTCCCGGATCGTCCTCTGGATGAGCTCGTCCGTCCTATGGCGGGAAATGAAAAACTCAGACTTGAAGAGCAACAGAAACTAAGGTGGAGCAACAGCAGCACCCCCGGTGGTCAAACACTCCACTACAAGCGCAGACTCCATCTGTGGGCGGTACCTGGGGTCGACGTTGGCTGTGGCCTCATCGATGATGAGAATGCGGTTCTTCCTCAGGATGGCTCTGGCCAGACATACCAGCTGCCTCTGGCCCACGCTGAAGTTGGAGCCCGACTCGGCCAGAAGCGTCTCCATCTTGCCGGGAAGCTCCTCCACCACAGACTTCAGCTGAACCTGCACCCGGAGAACACAGAGAACCAACACAGAACCACTTCCTTCAACACACGGAACCACTTCCCTCAACACACGGAACCAATTTCCTCAACACATGGAACCACTTCCTACAAAACACAGAAACACTTTCTTCAGTGTGTGTGTTTATAATGTAACTGGTATGGGGACAGCATTTGTTCCAAGGGTGTGAGCAGGGGTAGAAGGGCTACTGGCCTCTTGCAGAGAGTTCCAGAGCTCTTCATCAGAGTGCTGGCTGAAAGGGTCCAGGTTCTTCCTCATGGTGTCAGTGAAGAGAACAGGATCCTGGGGGAACCAATTAGAGGAGAGCTCAGCAACAGACCATCCAGAATCATGTTATGAGCCAGCCGTCTCCTCCCAGAAGCAGGATTAGGAGGAGTACCTGAGGAATAATGGACATTTTCTGGCGCAGGTCGTGGAGGCCGAGCTCAGAGGTCAGTATTCCGTCCACGTAGATCTTCCCCTGCGGTTCTGCCAGGCGGAACAGGGCCGACACCAGGGAGCTCTTCCCAGCACCGGTTCTCCCCACCACGCCCACCTGAAGGAAACACGGAGTGCGCAACCAATCACACTACAGATCAGAACGGGTCATCCCTGGATGTTGCAGAGTTCTGGCATTCAAACCAAGATGTCCCACCTTCTCCCTGGGTAGGAACGTGGCGTTCATGTTATGGAGGACCACCGGCCCGTCTGCACTGTAGGAGAAGTTGACCCCGTCGAAGGTCACCAGGCCTTGGCTCGGCCAACCAAGCGGGGGACGCTTCTCGGTTTCCCATGGTGCTTCGCTCTCCAGCTCTGTGTACTCCATCACTCGCTCCACTGAGGTCATCTTAGGAGAGAGTTATGTCTTAAACTCAAAAAAGAGCCCCAATTTTATAGATATATACTTATATGGTGATCACAAGTTGGGAGCTTGAGTTGGACCAATCCATCATACACCTGGATGGTCACTCCAAATTATCTTTACAGTACAGGACAACGCAAACGCATCGTCGCATTGGTTGACCAAAGACTAATGGTGTGATCCAGATGCCTCGGACACCAGCCTTCCTAGTTGCAATTGTGAAGTAATTTCCAATCTCGGAGCACTTATAGCGTTCCGGTTCTTCTTTGTCATTGTTTCACTAAATTGGCTAGTCGTTGTTTATTGTTAGCTACATTAGCCTCTTTAGCAAACTAGCTTGAAAATAAACAACACAACTTTACATTGTATTGCGCACACAGCAAGACCCTGCAATGCATAAATTCAGGACCGGAATCAAGTAGCAATGTAATCTTCACGGGCACAGCCATTTTTGTGGAGAGCGTTATCACTGAACTCGGTGTATACTCAGAATTTGAGGGTGTCCGACCAAAAGGCTGCGTGCCTCCGTGAAATGCTCCAATAAAGCTGGGAGATTTCCCCACTTGCAACTCTGAAGGCTGGTGTCCGAGGCATCTGGATCACACCATAAGGATCCACCAGACCTTGTATATCACAGCAGAACTTCTAGGGGGGACGGCACAGAGCCTTGGAAAGAAACTGAAAGGGGCGGAGTTATGTCTTGTTTCCTCTTTTGTCTCATTTTTTTAAGAAAACTAAATCAGGGTCCCCCCAGGATTTTTCCAGTCAAATTTAAGACTTTTTAAGACTTTTTAAGACCACGTCCAATGAAATTTAAGACCAATCTTGCACCTATTCTGGCATACATTTATGAAATAATGCAAAATAAATCTGTAAGAATAACAGAATAACACAGGGACAAATAACAATTACTTCTTTTAATAAAGAATAAAGTGTGTGCGTGTGCACGCCTTTTTGCAAATGTATTACAAATGGAGCATACAGCCCTATAAAACTCAACAATACAGTGTGTGCGTGTGCACGCCTGTTTGCAAATGTATTACAAATGGAGCATACAGCCCTATAAAACTCTGCTGCAAAAGAACAATGTCTTAACATATTAGACACACATACATCCCACACCACGTGTGTGTGTGAGTGAGTGAACATCTATGTGTGCATGTAGTGTATTACAATGGAGCTGGAACAGTGTCAACACTGTATTAACAATCAAAACCATAAAAACAACACAAAAGTGTGTGCATGCACCCGTCTGTGAATGCATTAAACAAAAGAACCATTTCTTCATCAGACACAATTATATTAAACAGTAACTGTGCAAGAAGTGTGACTGTGTGTGCGTGTGTGTATGCCTGTTTGCGGATGTAATAGAGCCTACAGCTTTTGAAGCTCTGCCCTTTCGGCTGAAATCTGTTCATCCAGGTTAATAAGTTCAGCCAACTTGTCCTTGTGGCTCCTTCTGAAAGCATTCGACTTGGCGATAAGCTCTGCCATCTTGCTGCCTACTTGCTTGGCTTCAGCCTGGTCTGCCAACTTATCCGCATCCCTGGCCATATGTCCTGCTACCTCCTGAATGGACCTTCTCTTCTTTATCAGTTGCTCCAGGTGCTCCTCAATGGCTTTTCTTTTCTCACCTTGTGCTTCTGATTCCTTCTTTCTTCGCTCATTCTCAAGATAAATTCTGTATCTGCTCCTGGCAGATGAGACAGAAGAAAGCAGCTCTGGTGTGAGGGGGACCTCAGTAACCCCTCCATGCAGTGACACATAGTCACAAACAATCCTCTGGGCCACAACAGTGTCCTCATGGATGTTACAGGTCTCAATTTCTTTGTTCACTGAAAACCCCCTCTCCACTGTGGCTTGGCCGTGAGAAAGGAGCAAAAGCTTTTGGATGAAGGACCAAAGCTGGGGGTAGGGCCCACTGATAAAGCGGCCAAGAAAGACATCCAGTCTCTTCTTGAAGGGCTCGAAGGACTGGAATTCTTCATTTCTGACCACTTGGGAGAGCACCTCTGAGAACTGCTGGATGATCAAATCACCTAAAGAGAGTAAATGACAACAGATAAACATAACATAAACACATGGATTTAGCCAAAATATCACTTATGTTACTATATATTGGTGAAACATGTGCCTTCATATTTCAAATGTCAAGACTTCATCACTGAAATAAGGTAAGAATAATCATGTACCAGCTGCAATTCCTCCATCCAACTGCCTGTCTTGCAGAAACTTCTTGACTACGCTCTTCATCTGATTCTCACAAGATTCAGGATTGCTGTACATGATGGCGGGGTTCAGACAGGTCAACTGTCTTACGATCTGGAATTTCAAAGGGCTCTTCTCTTGAATCTTCTTGACCATTTTTGAAAGAGACTCCATGCATTCCGTTTGAAAGCGTAGGATGGATAGTTCCCCTGAGCATCTACTCTGCTTTTGGAATTCCTATGGATGAATAAGGACTAACTGAAGTAAACTGTCTCCTTTCTCTCCTCTCTCCTGTTAGCTAACCATCAAATAGCAATTTTGTGCACATATCAACAGACATGATTATTTCCAAAATACCTTTACAGCAGTCTCTGCACCAATGCCGATGTCAACTGCTTTCGGATACACCCTGGACTGCTTGTCGGTGACATCAAGCCTTACCAAGTGCTGAGGTGCAGCATCAGTTAAAAGTTCTCGTTGGATGAATCGCCTCAGCAAAACGGGAGAAAAGCACATTTTTTTCTCAGTCCCTGCCTCGTCAGATGTAAACATGAACTGATAGCCATAACTATGACCTGGACAAATGAGAATATTCACAGGCCTATTTGAGAGTGAAAAATATTATGAAAATTCCTATTATTATTATTATTATTATTTCTTCACAGACAGTACAATGAAGATTCACATTACCTTAAGCAACTCAGCCAAGTCATTGGCAATGAATGGAAGCACGGGTTCATCCGTTTGACACTTTGTCAGGAAGGGTGTTACACTTCGTGAAACTGCCATGAAAAAATGCAGCTTTGCTAGAATGAGAGGGTCTTTGTTTGCAGCCTCAATGGTATCATACGAGGATGTCCCAGGGTTTGGAAGCTTTTTGGTTGTGACAGCTTCAACATACTTCTCCATGTCTGTCCAGATCTTGATGGCTCTCTCGACCACTGGGAGATTCTCGACCCAGCGATGACCACAAAAAGGCAAAGCAAAGGTTTTGGACTTTGTAAGGTTGCAAAAATCCTCCCTTCTTGCTGGCACGTTGTGGAAAATAGTATGCAGAGCTCTTAGTAACTTCTCCATATGCCAGTCACTGAATCCACATTTGACAGCATTATGGAGAGTGTGGAGGCCGCAACTTCCCACAACTACCAACTGGGCTCCCCCAAAATATTCAGCATGCTCCTTCTGCAGCATCTCAAAAAAACGCCAATTGACGTTGGGTCTGTCCATGGACAGAGACACCATCATCCTCAAATCAAGGTCACGTAAACATTCCTACAAGAAATCAAAAACAAATTTTAAAACACAGTTGCATTCTATCATAGGTACTGTCATAACATCATAGCACTATGTAATCTGTAAATTCTAGTGTGGTGGAGATTCAAGCCTCCAGGTTAAAGGGTTCTGTCCCAGAAAGTGGTGAGGGAGAATATTACCGTCACTGCTGTCATTGATAGTTTTTTTCTGTTTACTCTACATGCATTTTCCTATGGCTCTAACTCTAACCTCTTGTTCAGAGCCTATGTAACTATGTGGCAAAGATATATGAAGAGAGTTCATTTGCAAAAGAGATAAGATAACTCCGTTTTTTTTTGTTTTTTTAAAAAAAAGTTTTAACATTTTTAAATTAGCATTTAAACCAGGTGATATCAGTCAAACCAAACAAACAAAACAGATGTTACTCAAAAAACATAAAGACTTATTGAAAACAACATTATGCAAAGAATAATTAACAGCTTTTTTTTTTTTTTTTCAAAATGGTGTTTATCTGCTTTTGCAAATGAACTCTATTATTCTGATTTAAGTTCAAACAACATCTATATTTCAGTTTAAGGATACATTTGTGGGGGGGGGGGGGAAGAAGGAAAAAAAAGCTATGGATACTTACTTTAAAATGTTTTAGTAGGTCCAGCGCCGTAGCATGGCCCATGAACTCAGAGCCAAAATATCTTGAGTGGACCCGGTCACCAATCCAGTAGCGCAGATGAATGTCCAGCTGTTTAGTTTTTGTGCTTTTGTTTAGACTTTCGTCAAGCATGACCACAAATCCAGACGCCTTATTGACCTGGTCGGTCAGTTGTTTGGTGATGAAAGGGGCCAGACCAAACTTGGTAATATAGGCAGTCTTGTTGCTCCCACATGTGAAAGTAGCCGCGATCTCCGAGTCGGGGAACATCACTTTGAAGAGCTCGCTTATATTTTCATTTGACGTTTAGGAGTGGTGGTCCGATATCGTCTTTAGTATCCACGTCACCTCTGCCTTAAGAGTTGGCGTCGAACCACAAAAAGCTTGTATGTTACCTGGCTGTGTGGGCTCGGTGATGCTGGCAGCCGAGGTGACTGTTGAGTTTGGGGTTGGGGTCGGGTTTGTGGCGTTCAAGTAAACTTGGAAATCAGGATTTTCCGACCACGTAGTTGAAACAGTAATGCCACCTCATGTCGGAGATCGATAAATGATAAAAAATCATTTTACAACGCAACGTTCCATGTTTTGTTTTTTTGTTAGTGTTTTACTTAGTATACAGTTATGTTGTTGAGCTGTACTATCATGCAGATAAGAAAGGGAAAAATTAAGACCTTTGAGAATGAAATTTAAGACTTGTAAACAAAACTTAAGACATTTTCAAGGCCTTAATTTACGGTTATCAAATTTAAGACTTTTTCAATTTTTAAGACCCCGCGGGTACCCTGTAAATTGCGTCAGTGAAAGAAATATCAAAGGGGGGACTTTGAATGTAGCGCTTCAGTGGCCATTCCACACAGTATTGATTTAAAAACCATTGAACGTGCTTGCAGATCCCATCTTCGGCACAATGATTGTTCGAAACAAATAAGATTAGAAAGTATACCCAGATATGAGCTTGTTGGCCATCAGACTTAATAACCGCAGTGAATCTACCCACAGACGTACCAAGTTCTCCACTTCCGCTGACTGCCGGACTCCCCACTGGAACATCCCCATGAGGGTGATTGCGTAGGACAAAGCCAGCCCCACATCCCCTGCACCCAGCTCTAACAGAGGAACAAAAGCATGACATGTTATGCCACCAATCAAACATGCATTGAGAGAGCTCAGGCCATTCATTTGATGGGCTTTGATAGCCTTTGTGTTGAGGCACCTCAATCCCAAAAGGATCTTCTTAAACCCAGAACCCTATTGGTTGAAAAGGGGTATGAACCCAGAACCATGGAAGTGCAGAAGGGGAATTTAACCTGGAACACAGGAGGGGGTCCGAACAGAGCTTTCTTACTATCTCGAAGCAGCACGCAGGCATATATGAGGATGATGACAAAGACGGCGCACAGCAGGTCCAGGCGCATGGCGAACCAACGGGAAGAGGTCAGGAACAGGTACCAGGTCTCTGAATGCAAAAGTTTAACTTCGTATTATAGCAGACGGAACACACCAAATCAGTCCCAGGGGTTCACTTAGGCCGATTTGATCTATTTGTCTACGTTTAAGCGGCAGCCAAGAAAAAAGTAAGAATTAATGTTATTGGTCATGACCTAAAACAGTAACATGATGCTTTTGTTTGATTTCCAATGTGTCCAATACATCTATCGCAACCAATCGTGCTATAGTACAGTGATTCCATGGCATCAGAGAAAAGAGCAGGGCACCTGAGTGCAGGTCCTGGTGGGCGTCAAAGATGTCCTGGAAGCGCTTCTCGGCTCTGAAGGCCCTGATGGTCCAAAGGCCCTGTAGCGAGGAGGACAGGTGAGAGAACACGGGACTTCGAGCTGCAGGAAGGAAAACAAGGAGCAGGAAGTTGACCTCAAATAGGGCAGAGAGTTAAACCCCCTCTTGGAGGACCAAATCATGCGATGTTTGTGTATGGTAAATGTGTATGTGTATGGTACGTGTATGGTAAACCACGTGGCACTAGGTTCAGTAGGTTGTCAAGACCTAGACCTGTAACATTTGAGTTTAAACTTAATGTTTGACAAGATAGACTGGTAAACATGATGGACCACTGCAAAGGTCTTCGCTTTAAACACATAGCAGACAGTGGAGTCTTCGCTTTAAACACATGGAGCCCAAGCAAGCATGGGGGAGACTTACTGGTCCCCTCAAGTCGCTTGATGTCCCTGGAGGTTTGCAGGAAGTAGCGGCGGAGGAACAGAAAGATTATGAGGAGCGGTACGACCAGGATTAAGATCCAGGGAACAACCATCGCCGAAACCACAATCACACCGATCGTCTGCAGAATGATCTACCCGAGACAACACAGAAAAAACCATTGACTGCATTGAACCTTATCTTCCCATCTCTATATCTTTATCCCAAAAGTGACATTACACTAGATTCTGATAGGTGTGCTACATGCGTGTGCCCTAGAAATATAACATTAACAACATTGGTTAAACAACTATCCACCAGATGCCTTCTTGAAGAGGCATCTGTGCTCAAAAGGGCCGTACAGTCTTATAATTGACCAGCATAATTGTACATTATGCTGTGTCAAACAACATTATTCCTATAGGTTTCAATGACCATGGGGCCGATAACCTCAAGGTGTACAAGGCAATTTGTTTGTGAACAGTACCTGGCAGGCGTCCACAAAGGTGATGGGTAGCAACACGTCCATCTGGCCGATGTCCTTGGAGAACCGGTTCAGAACCCTGCCTGAACCACACAGAACAAATGCAGAAAACCACGTCAGGTCCGAGACTCTCTGAGAAATGTCCAACGTCAAACACACAGAATTAATAACATTCCTACAGCCGTGTTTATTTTTCTCCATTGATTCATTTTTTTCTTTAAATTCACTGAAGCACATGTTGTGGCAACCCGGTCCCAAAACCACGGGCCAGGCGGCCCGAGGGAGAGGTGGTGGATGGCGTATATACCGCCGATACCACCAGTCGGAGACAGAGAGCATCCAGTGCGTCAGCCTAATCTGAGCAATAGGGTACCTGTGGCGGAGGAAGAGGAAGACGAGGTACCCTTTAAAAGGCTGTGACAGTTTCTCTTCGGCGAGAGAACTGGGAGCACGAGAGACCCAGGAAACCTCCAGGACCCGATACGGGCAGGCCGACAAGCGTTCCCGAGGGAGCCGCACGTAAGGACTACACTCACCGACGAGGAACGTCCCGCTGGCACAGCAGCCCAGACGGGAGCGAACTCCCTCTCCGGGGACAAGACCAGCCCGGCCCGAGAGACAATTGGCAGTGACTTTTCCATGACTCACGGAGCCATTTGTATTATTTCCATTTATCCCGCGTTGGGCACCGACCCCCGGGTTTTTCTGTTATACATTGAATAAATGCCTCTTTTTGGCTTTGAACGGACCTGGGCGTTTGGTAATTCCTGAGAACTACACATTCCTGGGGCCGAGTCTCCACAATGTGTAAAAAAAAATACACTATTTCCGTATATATATATATATATATCACCCACATACACACGCACAGACGTTATGTTTAGGAAATGTATATTTACCGGCATAATCATTAGATATAACCATTTTATTTTAATCAACAGTCCGTTTTCCCTTATTTAACCAAACAATCACAAATGTTGGATTTACACCTTGACATGAATCACTCCATCCTGATTTCAAAAATAACAAACTTTTGCAGTGTAAGCAGCGGTGTACACACTCTGCTTCGCCTACCGATAGGGTTTACGTCGAAGAAGTGCACGGGCGCTCGCAATATGGTGTCGAACATGCGTGTGTGCAGGGTCTCCGTGCTCTTCACCAGCACGTAGAAGAAGAGCATTGCCCTGGCGAGCCCAAAAAGTAGTGTGGCTGCAGTCAGACCTGAAAACACATCAGCACAGTGTTTTGCAATGACCCTGAGCCACAAATATATACACAGAATGTTTTATTTATTTATATGTTTCATCAATACACTGTCCCTCTGATCTTCAAAACATAGAAAATAAAAAATACAACATTTTATTTTTCGAGTGAAACATACACACACTTTCTGGACACTAATTGGGACCAAACAACACATTTCACAGCGAGTCATTTGAAGGATAAAGTATGTTCCTGTTACTCTTAGCATTGTGTTGGTTTATATTTATATGTCCGTCGCAGAATCAGCATAGTCAATGTATATTTAAATGACTGCTTGTGACTATAGAGGTGCACTGCTGTACCTTCAATTAAACTGAACCATTATTTATGGCATGAGCTACACCTGTGTTTTACCTACTTTATCTAGTGAAAACAGCGTTTCCCTCTTAATTCAGGGTCACCAATCTAAGTGTATGCAAACTGACTAGACAGACTAGTGAATTGGATGGATCACAGAAAATGGGATCCATCTCATTAAGGAGCGAGCGGTGTTTGCGCTGTGAAAAAACAAATCATTCTTTTTTTCTCACCTCCATATATTCCCAGGTAAAAGGGTATATCCAACACTTCAGTGGTGTTGGTGATGTTATTTATGCCGGCTGGCAGGCTGCCTTGCCTATCGGACCTGATGAAAATAAGGTCACAAACCCATTGTTATGCCTCTTTTAATGCTGACCGTAGAGACTAGATCCAAATAGATGGCTATTTACAATCCCAGTTTCTATTGCTAGTGATTAATCTTGAAGGTTTTTAATCATTAATTCAAGTTGGCTGTTAAAACTAAAGAAACAAATTTGAATGCTAATATAATTACCATTCAGACAACCACCAGTCCTGAAGGATGTAGGCCACCTACATGGAAGAAAAAAAGTTTTCATTACAAAAAAAACTTTTTTTACAGGCAATTCGCCTACCGGATACCACTCGCTAGATTCTGCTCATGATGTATTCATAAATTTGGCACAAGAATATGAAAGAATTCTGAATGTGCTTTCGGCACATAAAACACTCCTCGTTTCAAGACTTCTTTGGATTTTGGCTGGGCTCGAGATGGAATACAAAATGCATGTGCTTGGCAAAGGCTGGCAGTAAGCATTTAGCTTACCTGAGCGACTATGTTGACCACAAAGAGCATCACCAGAACAAAGATGTTCGCTCCAGCACGCAAGTACTTGTAGTACATGGCCCTGCTGATAGTCCCCTGCGTTCGGCCCTCCTCCACAGCTGTTTGGGTATGTTCTGCCTTTAGAGATGAATTAATAACACTGTTACGGTACTTAGATACCGTTCGGCTTAGATAGTGGCCCTAATGTAGCAGCTAAACTACCTTCTAAGTAGGTAACATTTGAGGCAAACAGTGTTCCCATCAATAGAGATGGTTAGCGTAGGCCTAAGAGACAGAGTGTTCTCATTGAAAGTTTTAGCATCTGAGTGACTGAGTGTTAGAATCAGAGCTAGCATAAGCTTTAGAGACTAATAGTGGGGAGCGTATCTATGTTCCCCGGGTACTATGTTCCCTGGGTCCTATATTCCCCGCTTTGTATGTGGCCGGGGAACATAGCACCCTGTGAGCAAATCTTTTTTTCCGTAGGATGGTAGGGGCAAGTTCCGCCTTTTTCGCCTCTGATTCGCCTGTGATTGGTTAGAATGTCTCTCCTCCGATTGTTTATGGTTAGGGTAAGGTTTAGGGTTAACCATAACCCTAAACCTGACCCTAACCCTTTGCAGCTGGGAAACATAGGGATGACCCCAAACAGTGTTAGCATCACAAGCAAACATCGTTAGCATCAAGATATAAATGCTAAGCATCAAAGAGACTGACTAAGCATCAGAAAATGTTGGGACTTAGTTAGAATCACTCTATATTCCTGTCATGCATCGCACTTTTTACATTTTTAAGAGAGTTTTATGTACGTGTATACTATCTGTTAACAACACTTTGTTTTTTGTTTCCATGTTTGCACCTAACCTTCATCCTTTGTGATGCTGCTGCTCTATGTGCCTTCAATCGCTCCCTAGGGACAAATAAAATGAATTGAAAGTCCCACCGGCAGCTGGTCTGCTTCTTCATTGGGCGCGGAGATGCAGGAGACTGTTCGGCTGCGTGCCAACTCTCTCCAACTTGACCTCCCCTTCCTCCTTGTGTTTCAGCAGAGAGGTGAAGTCCAGTCCAGACCTCTGCAGCTCTGAATACCCCCCCTGGGCCACCACATTACCCTGTGATGGAGGCACCGCAGGGGTCGAACAACGTTTCACATTAACGTCAACAATAACACGATCTGGCTTTCAGTTCCCATAACAAAATCTATTTTTTTGTCTTCTCTTACTTTCCATGGAAACCTGACACCTATATGCTATTCAGCCTAGATCAGTTGAGTTTAACTTGAAAAACTTTTAATAACAAGCAATACATGGCTGAATAGAGAGAGAAACTCAGATCACTGATTGGATTTGTATTAATTGGATTTGTGCATAGAAAACTAGCCAAACCAAAATATAGTATGTACCCATGTAATAAGGTGATGGAGAATTACGGACTTGGTGTGGCGTGGCAGTGTTGGGTATTGGTGCATGAAGCGCTGGTTCACCTCTATAACTTATGTTTGTAAATCATTATCTGCGTTGGTCTTAACTAGTAGCTAGTGCCTGAATATGATGTGCAAAACACGTCATCTCAAGCACCGAAATCATGTTTGCAATTGTTTTTTAATGAGTGGCTGAACTCATTAAAAAGTTTATGTGAATCCACAATAATCAAAATGTTTTATTCATTAATATAACATTGATGTTTTCTGTCTAACAGTTGTTTTTTTGTTTTTTTCCCCTTCTCAAAGGTTTGATGTTCGGTGCCTAGCCATAACAGACATTTAGAGTAAGCTAAGAGCTGTGTGTGTGTTTGGTCTGGTTTTGCCATGCATGAGCAAAAATGACGTATGCACTGCTCTGTGATTGGACAGGGGAGGAGGGGTCGACAGACCTCCTTAAGAACCAGGATCTGGTCGGCGGCTTTCAGGTAATGCAGCTGATGGGTGACCAGGATCCTGGGCTTGTCCTTCAGAATACCACAGATACACCTGGAGAGGACAATCACAAACACACACAAAACACACACATACACATGTTGAGTGCCTGAATTTGTTTACTTTTGTTTGAATTGTGTCTAAAAAGCAATGCAATATAGGGCTGACACCTTCTGGACGGTTGATGGATTGGTCTGGCAATGCGCTCTGCGAAAGACTCTAAACAAGAGTTGATCCAAGAACTTCCTCTACACAGAACGTGCGTGATATTAGGCTACCAGGCAGAGTGAATACGCCACCCTGCACATGTTTAGGCCAGGCTGCCCTACCGGAGCTATTCAAAACTTCCAGTCAGAGTTTTTTTTGCCTCACTTGCAGACATGTCAAGTCAAGTTGCACACTACAATTCATGACCCTCCCTCAGCCATCTCCTCACACAAGAGGATGGGCCAGAGGTGTTGTCTTTAGGTAAAAAAAAAAAAAAAAAGCCACTGCTCAAAAGATATACTAGTAGAAACATGCTAGTGCAAAAATGTGTAGGATGCTTATTTCATATTGGATAATTATTAACCATACAAGCGTTTTTATTACTTTTCAAACAGGTGCCTCCCGACCTCGCCATCCACGGCACTGAGAGGGTCGTCAAGGAGATAGATGTCAGCATCCTGGTACACAGCTCTGAAACACACACACACAAAAATATATATACACGATGTAGCTGATGCTTTAATCAAAAGACGATTTACAGTGAATTCAGTACTAGCAGTGGGATCTAGCAGTAAAAGATGTGGTTCTACAGTACTAGATCAGCCAACCCTGTGGTTTGGTAATGTTTTTTTTGACACAAAAACGGTCAGAAAGAAACTGCAGAATCAGGACAAGATAGTCATTTAGTGAGGCCAGGGGAGACAGTTACAGTGGTTGGAACAGTCAGGATAGGATCGTCCTTTAAGCTCCTCTCCCTGGGTTCACCTCCAGAATTCAGCTGAGGTGAGCATCAGACTCACCTGGCCAGGTTGACGCGAGCCTTCTGCCCCCCACTGAGTGTGGCTCCCCGGTCCCCGATCAGAGTCAGGTCCCCGTCTGGCAGCAGCTCCATGTCCTGGAGCAAGTGGAAAAGAACTTCAGAAACAGACCTCACGGCTGTAAGACGTATCAGGCACACAACTGTGGCAAAACTGCACACTGCCACGTTATCAAAATAAACCTATATTTGTGTCCCGCATTGCACGGAAACATCAGCTTGTAGCACTGATTGCATCGAGACTAATGGTCAATGTAATTTTGATTTATGTCCTGGTGTTAATTTGCATTAAAGTGCCTGAAATTTAGTTAAAGAATACATTGAAATTATTCAGTGTTAGGATCGGGTATTACCTAGGCTGGGTAATCCTGAACAAAACCTGGTTTGAGCTCACATGGCAGTTTGGATACTGGTTGCCCCTTTGCATGTAAACATACTGATTGTGAAGGATCCTTGGGCAGTAGTGAGTGAGCAGTGATACCCTCATCATCATAGCAATGTATGGTTGTCAACAAGTCCCAGACATTGAGCCAGGTTGTCAAGGTGTGGGCGGGACCACTCACTCTCTTGAGGGCGCAGGCCCGCAGCACCTTCTCGTACTTGGCGGGGTCTAGCTCTTTGCCGAACAGGATGTTGCTGCGGATGGTCCCGGGGAACACCCAGGGCTGTTGGCAGGCGTAGGTCAGCTGGCCATTCACCTTGATCACCCCCTTGTCAAGTGGCAGCTCCCCCAGGATGGCACTCAGCAGGGAGGACTGAGGGAAGGGGGGGGAGGCCAGCTGTTTCAGTTGGAATGGTTGCACTGCTTCCTTGACAACCTTTTAAAAAATGCTCTAACGTGCTAGGCCGAATGACTGTAGCATTTCAGGGTTTTGGTGGTTATAGCATTCTTAAGCAGTTAAAAAAAATACTTTATAAATTATATCCTTCACCTGCCACAGTGGAATAATGTACCTAAAAAGCAATTGTTCTAATACTTGGTTCTCATCGATTTAAACAATTGGCAGGTACTCAAAATCTGCCATTAGCTGGTGGCAGGTACTAATTTTGGACCCTGTTCTTACGGCTTTGGGATTGAGAAGGGTAAATTTAAAAATCCGTAATAATGAAGGAAAGGAGCAAATGTCTGAATGGATGGTAGAGCCCTGACCTTTCCGGCGCCCACGGGTCCAATCACCGCCACCAGCTGCCTCGAGCCGACACTCAATGAGACGTTCTGAAGGGAGGGTGCGTCTTGGTTCTGCACAGGGGAGTGCACACACACACACACACACACACACACACACACACACACACACACACACACACACACACACACACACACACACACACACACACACACACACACACACACACACACACACACACACACACACACACACACACACACACACACACACACACACAGCCCTGAAACCCCTAGATAACTTAATGGCCATTAGATGTACTTTTGTAAAAAAAGAAAAATAATAATAATGGTTGAGCGACACAATGCTGGAACTATCATTAAAGATAAAAAGAAAAATTTCACTTTCTGAGATTTTCTAAGTTAATACGAGTTCTCCTAGCCTACCTATGCTCTCCCAGTGGCTAGAAATGTTGTCTGTAAAACAAGCATGGCATGACTAGGCATTCTGCTCCGCCTTTGAAAAAACTAAGCTAAGATGCGCCGTTTTCGAATTTTCCCCATCTGTCGTCATAAGGGGAGATGCCACCTCCCCTTTCTCTGCCTTGCCAGTGTGTGTGAGTGTGTGATTACACACACTGTAACGCAAGTGTTGTACACTTCTTTGTTATTTGAATAACCGTTCTGCTGTTGGTGTTATGGCGCATAACACGTTGTTTCTTCGTCGTCTCTGGTATTTCCACACCGAGACTGTAGTTGGGGTTATCTCAGCCATGGTTGAGAAGGAATTGGGGGAAGGAATTTTGGCTTTGAATCCCTGAAGTACATGAACTGTGACATGAAGGCGAAAGGGATTGTTTCCCACCAGAGCCCCGTTGCCCGCCTCTGCGAGGCACTAACGCCGCAAAGCACCACCGTCTGGCAGCGGACAGCGGGCAGCGCGCAGTTCGGTCAACTTCAGATTGATGTGGAAGTGGAAGAACCAGAGACGTTGGAGAACCCAACACAGTCGTTTGTGATTCATAATATCATCTGGAGGCGCAAACAGCTTTTGGCCGTGATAATATACTGTATATTATAATTTATATGACATAGATATCTATGTATGATATGATAATATTTAGATATAGAGCTCCAGGACTGTAACGCAAGGGTTGTACACTTCTTGGTTATTTGGATGACCGTTCTGCTGTTGGTGTTATGGCGCATAACAAGCCTCGTTGTGGGGGTTATTACTAAGTAAATGAACCACAACATGGAGGGGAAAGGGATTGTTGCCCGCGAATGTCTCCCGCTTCCCGCTGCCGAGGGACCACCGCCTCTGAGCTGCCTGCTGCCAAGGTGGTGGTTCCTCGGCAGCGAGGCTCCGGCGGGAGACAACCGAGGTCAACAATCGCAGGCAAGAATCCTTTTCTCCTCCATGACGTGGTTCAGTCTACTTAAGATTGATGTGGAAGAACCAGAGACGTTGGAGAACCCGACGCAGTCGTTTGAGATTCATAATATCGTCTGGAGGCTCACACAGCTTTTGGCCGTGATAATATTTATTATATAGATATCTTTGTATAATATGATATTATTTAGATATAGAGCTCTAGGACTCCCGCCGGAGCACCCGAACTAGAATATTTACAGAACACGGCCAAAGGCTGTGTGCGCCTCGCCATTGCGATACATCCACTGTAAACAGAGCATGGTACCGTTGCCGCAAGCTGCTCAGGGCCACACCCCCACCCTCCTCCTTGACCCGCCTTGCTCCTCCCATTTGCATTAAAGCTACAGACAAAGAAAACGGCGCGTTTGGGGAAAGCTCAATGTTTCTTCAAATACTGTGTTATGGGGGCCCACCAATATCTATATTAAAGCATCCATAAAGTAGCATGCCATGGGACCTTTATTAAACATCATCCCACATTTTTTTTTTACATCTGTACTCCCTCTATTTTAAAAAGGGGATGACCCTACATCACAGGCCTATTTCCAATTTACCCAAAATGTTACTAATGCCGTTTAATTTTTATGCTGACGTACTGTATTTTACTGCGGTTTTGCAACCTTTGCTCCATCACTTAGGTATTTATAGTCTGCTCTTGGTATCGTCGAGTCACGTTTCCTGAAACTTGTGTTGAATGCTACTAAGGCTACATTTATGTTGTTTTCTAATTCTTATCGTTTCCCTTCCTTACACTGTAACCTTGCAGGGCAGTCAGATTGATTAAGTGTCAAAGTCCAGGTATAGAATCCAGGTATTTTAATGCTGATCGTTTAACTTAAAACTTTTTTTTTGCTTTTTATTTAGAAACAAATCCTGCATTTCCTATAATGCCAGTTAAAATTGGTTTCGGGAACGTTCCTTCACTTACCGGACTATGGTGATCTGTTCTACACACACATCCACCCAATTCGTGAATTGGTTAAGACACTGTGCACTACAGCACTCTGAGGTTTGTCACAGGCTGCAAAGGAAGCTCTCACTCACCCTTGCACCCTACATGCCTTGTGGCCTGATTTAACCTTTCGCTGACTCACTCATTGGTAAATATGTATTCAAAAGTCCATCCTTGGTTTGCTCCCTTCTTAACTTTGCGTGTATAAATCACAGAGGACTAGCAATTATTGTTCAAATTATACTACCCTACCATCAGTCCCTAGGGTCTGAATGGTCATTTGGGAAACTCATTTGTCAGCCCCTGCAGCATGAAATATTGTGTAGAGTGATCTGCAGCTAGAGGGCATGATCCCTATAGTCATTCAAAAATGTCGCAAAGGGTTCTTATGCAAATAAAATTGGAATTCGTACTCACTTCACTATGACCTGTCTGCCGCAGTCTGTTACTGTGTGTTCACACCAAACGCGACGCGGCGACACGACTCCATACAAAGACAATGTATTAGAGACGCGTGTCACGCAAATTTGTCGCTATAAAAAACCTGTGACGAGATTTGATTTGTAGCGCGACACTTTCGCCCTGCAGGGGCGAATGCGTAAACTTGCACAGCAACGGATTGTGATTTGTTGGCAGACAAAGCGAAAAGGCGACAAATTATTATTTTGGTGTTAAGCATTAGGCATATGATTCTGACCTACTTCTAAATGCTTTGTTTCATGTAGTTTTAATGTTCAATGTAGGTTGTTGTTAAACCGTATTGCTGCTATCTTGGCCAAGGCTCCCTCGAAAAAAAGATCATATCAAATAAAGGTTTAATAAAATTAAATTAAAAAAATGCAATACCGTTTCTCCAGGACACGTGGGAACCCTGACAATACCTTCATGGCACGCAAACTTTTAAAAGTCTATTCGTTTGAGTAAATAGTGACAAACTGGTTCTCAAAAAAAAAATCTGTAATTCATTAAATTGTAATAATTTCATTCACTGTTTACCCATTATCAACAAAGCAATAAATAAATAGCGTATTTAAACTAAAATGTGTGTTACAGCATTTTTTAAAGTTTGCCATTAGCTGGAGCGATAATTTGAGTGTAATTTGTTAGAAATGTCCTCTCCATCCGTATCTCCACCTATTAGTGAGTGAGATTTTCTGTGAGGATGTCTGTTCCTCGCCACGCCTGCCTCTGAGCTCGTGGCTCATTTCTGACTAATCAGGGCATCTTTTCCCTGATTGGTTTGCGGGGTCGGTCTTGTTAGTCCATCACATGAGTTTGAAATAATAATAATAATAACAATGGATTGAATTTATATAGCACTTTTCTAGACACTCAAAGATGCTTTACAGTAAAGGGGGGACCTCACTAACCACCAAATACTAAACAAAAAGGTTCCACTATATAGAAAAGTAGAGAGCAGAGAGGGAGGGGACGTCTTGGCAGTTTGGTTTCAAAAGCGTGCCCTCTTCTGATCCCTCGCTCTCTGTAGAGTCTGGAATCTTACCTACATCATCTTTAACCCTTCCCTCCAGACCAACACCAAAGAACGAGAGGTTTTGCTGACCTTGTCCCAGTAGCAGACGAGGTCCTCGATGATCACAGAGGCATCCTTTGGCTGGCAGAGCACATCAGTGTTCTTGGGCAATTCCTCTAGATTCAGGAAGGTCTGCAATTTACCAAAATAAAACCGACAGGTTCAATAAAAAATAAGGAACACATCAGTAAAATACATTAAATAATACATTGATGAATAAATGAATAAAAAAAAAGGTGTGTACATTACAAATAAATGTACATTTAGCTGACTTTTATTCAAAGCAACTTAGAACCATTCATAGACAGACATACATTACTCATTTACTCACTTAAAGCCTACGTCTTAAAAAAGATCACACATCCTGACTTCTGTAATGCAACATGTCTGTCCCCCCCCACCCCCTCATATACAAGCCAAACTGTGATGATATATTAGAGAGCAAAACTATTGGAAAATATTTATAGGTGGTGAAATTTTGGATGATTCAGAAATAATTGTTTTCTGCTGCCAACAAACAGCAATTTTCTTCTGCCGTCTAAATATTACGATGTCAAATAGAAATCATATTAGTTCCTACAATTTGCATTGCTCTGGAGCTACCGCTAGCCAGCGGTCTGGTTCATTCCAATTCTCGTTGTTTTCCAGCTAGGCAGAGCCTCTATCCTAGCCAGTGACCAAGATGCCATTCCCTGGCCATCTTTACAAACTCAAATATACTTGAGTTTAGATGACTTAACAAATACTATCACAACAAAGGGATGCATAGGGGAGAGGGCAAGAGACAGTTAGGGATATATGGCGCTACAGGGAGGTAGCGTCACTCATGGCCACGCAGTTTGTTTGCCAGCCACAAATGTGCGTGTCTGGGGTCGGATTTAAGTGGACATGCCTCTCTGTAATCATTGATACATAATTACAGAGCATCACATCCAATGTAATTAACCAAACGAAAGCAGACCAGCAGACTTTGATCACAGTGGAATCTCTGTTGAAAAATGAATGACGTAAATATGTACATATAAATATATATATATCCTCCATTGAAATTGCACTCTATTTATACACTACAACCGATAGTGGTTGCCTACACAAGTGAATCTGCGGTTAAGGAGAGGCCTGCCTCCAAACAAACTTACGTTAATCTTCCCCTTTGCTCAGCTTTTTAGTTATTTTATGAAGAGAACCTTGGTCCCAGCTATGACCCAAGCCCTAAAGTGCACTCGCACGGTTTCCTTTGTATTAAGTGGGTCGAGCAAGACATAGTCATTCTATCGTTAAACATCATTGGTAAGCCTAACCTGTTACATAGATGACAGTCTTTTCTGATTCACTGAGAATAAATAAGACCCAACCCTCAACCTCCTTAGCCACTGCCACCCCTCTTGATTACATGTGCACCCCAAAAATCCTCCAGAGGTGTTTAGATCCATCAGGCCCTTTTTTTTTGATGGCCAATCCACCTCACACCTGGTTGGGGACAAACATGGGGGCTCCCCCTCACCTGGATCCGTTCAATGCTCACGAGACTCTCAAAGAGCCTCTCGAGGGCACCGGGGAAGAAGAGCGTGACGGTGAGGCGGATGCCGCCGTACAGCGACACGGTGACAAACACACGGCTGGCCGTGATGGTGTTGCCCAACATCACGTACACAGTGAAGGTGAGGAGGACGATGATTTTGCTGACCGAGAAGAAGGCGGCCATGTTTGTGGCTCGCAGCATGGAGCTCTTCATCAAGTTGACGATCTCCTCCCTATGGCGGGGACAGACAGCATCTCGTTTCATCTCCACTGTAGACCATATGAGCACACACCCAGCTCCAGCTTACTAGAGTTGGTACAGTCCGCTGTTGAAGTTTACATCCATACATCTGGGACGGACACACGCGCACACGGTCACACGGGCACACACACACACACACACACTTTAAATGGTTAAAACCTTACCTTCTATACTGTGAAACAAGGGCCGCGAAGGGCTTCTCCCAGGCATACATCTTGATGATGCGCATGCCGGAGACCACTTCGTTCATGGTGCGAATCCTGTGGTCGGTGAGCGCCGCCGTCCTGCTCCTGCAATGCATCATGGGTAAAAAATACTTAATGTTATGTGTATTAGTGTGCAGATGAAATACCCTTGATAAATGAAATAAAAAGCTCAAGGTTTAAAGTTGAACTCCACGGTTTTCTGTCCATTTACGTTTAGACTTAAAGGAACACCAATATTTACCAATATCACCACACTTACAAAAGGAGAAAAAAAAAAAAGAATCGGGGAGATTTCTATTTATGGAATGAGTCAGCATCACCTGGGCTAATGTTACAATGTATGTGATGTAACATTTGACACCATTGAAACGGTCAAAAACACTGCAAAAAAAGTTGCAATGTAAATTAAACTTTTTGCATATCAGTGAGGCCAGGCAATCGTTTACAAGACACGGTTGACTAACTTTGGCTAGACAGAGTCAATAGACAGTGAACATTCACAAATTGCATGTTGATATTACGAACAAAAATATATATGGGTTGGCAATCGTTTTGAACCAAAAATTAGGTAGTGGACCAAAAAAGGCATAAAAAAACCAAAGCTTTGCTCAGCCCTCACAGTGGGTAATGTTTGAGAGAGTGAAGTGAAGCGACATGCCGTCATAACACAAGACATCACAAACAAGTCGACTCCGCAGTCTGCACGTTTGCCGGTGAAGAGCATACAAGTTACCTGTAAACTGCGAACATCCTCCCAAACAGGGTTTGCAGGGGCATCAGAAAGATGAGGAGTGCTATTCCCACCAAACACGAGGGCCCGATTTCTCCCCACAGAAGGGCGACCACCACCGCTACTTGGATAGGCCCCACCCACAGGTAGTGCAGAAAAATAGTAAGCTGGAGAGGAAAGGAAAAAACAAAATCAGGATCAGATGGAGGACCCGCCGTTCATCAAAAAGGAACAAAGGCCACCAAAATATTCCACACTAGTTGCCAAGCTCTCTAGTTATAATGTAAACTGGGACGCGAATAAGAGGGGCTTTGTTGTGGTTGCCAGGTACTTGCCAGGTGCTTTCCAAACTATTACGATTAACACGCAGATGCCTAGAGGAGAGATATCTGGATGCGTTGTCAAGTGTGAAAGACTCAGGGGGGGAAGTCTACTGGTGGGGTGTTGGCGTTCAGCTCAACTCCCAAGCCAAAAGGTAATGGGTTCGATCCCCTGACGGCCAGAATGGTCTACCAGAAAATAAATGCAACCGTCATGATTGAAGCAGAATTTTTTTTTTTCCCCCGGAATAAGAGAGAACCTTTCCCTGGATTTAAAAAGGTGACATATTACGCCACCAGGTGTTGAGTGTGATTAGGCCTAAAAAAAAAAAAAATTGTTTGGTTCCGGTTTCCGACCGACCCTGTCAATTTATGTGCGACCCAAATTATTTTATGAGCTTGGAAAAAAAAAAAACTTTTTTTTTTTTTGATGCAAACTATAATTACGTTTTTGTACAGTACCTCTTCATTCTGTACAAAGATGAGCGCATTCTCTCGTTTTTAAATGAAAACAACCTACCTATCATTCGCTGCCACTGGAAAAAATAAAATAAAAAAATAAAATAAATTACCTACCCATAAACTACCTACCCATGACCTCAACTGACAACCAACAGGAACCAAACTTTTTTTATTTAATTTTTTAGGCCTTAGCCATTAATAACCGTTTTGAAAATCTGCCTCGTTTTTTTTTAGTTATTGTAGCTAGACAAAAATCAAAATGCTATACTTCAAGCTAAATCTTGACCTAACCATCCTGGTCGCTGGAGATTTCACATACATCGTCAAACTTGCCAACGTCGTTTGAGAGGAGGTTGACAATCTGACCCGTGGTGGTTTTCCCTGTGGCCGAGTTGCTGAGACATAAGGCCTGGAAGGAGGGAAGAACAGCATTAATGCTTAACAAATTACCTTGAATTAGTTACCAAACCACGACCAGTTGTGAACACAGATCTTATCTTGTAGAAACATTTACAAGACAAGAAAGTATCTCTGTTTCCCCACCCAGTTCACAGTGGTTCCCGAATTCTCTCACTCGCTCTCCTTCTTCAAATCCTTTTAAAGATTTTAAAGGCTTTATCCTTTATATTATAGAGTAAGATAGGGCTATAGAGGGGAAGACATGCAGCCCATGCAGCCCACTCAGCCCAAGGCCCATCAAATAGGCTCACCTTTCTGAAGATCATGTTACACATGGCAACCCGTATCTTCATGCCCGCCTTTTGGGTATTGAAGAATAACGTGTGATGCATCACCGCCAGCACAAGGAGGCACAGAGACATGCCGAGGGCGTAGTAGTAGGCCAGCTCCACACCATGGTAGTCGTTGCGGTCGTAAGTCTCAAAGTAGCGCAACAGGTACCCCAGCAGCACCGGCTGGACAATCCTGGTCGCCTCCTGAGAGCAGGAGAGTGGTTACTTTCAGACGATCCGTTAAGTTACTTTCAACACGAATCTGCGAGTTCTCACTGAATGTTCCATTTACAGAAAGGGAACTGAAGTTCGGATAAACTTTTGTCTCCCACACCTTTGATGCGCCACAACCCCCCACCCGCACGCGAGTCATCTGAAGCTTATCCCCACACGTTATCGCGTCCAAAATCGTGATAAAGATAAGATAAAATAAAACCTAAACAAAATTAGGATTAAATAGGTGATGAGTCGGCCTGCAATGTGTAAATTACCTCAATGAATGTGAAGATGCCAAGCAGTGAATAGGATTTCCAGTAGCAACGGATGACGGCTTTGCAGAAGCTTGGTTTCTTCAGCTCTTTGGCACTCTTCAGGCACTCTTCATCCCAGTAGCTGTTAAATGGGGTAAGATGGGCCTTATTCACTTGTGCACGGAATGAGATCCCTCCACCCAGCTAGCCGTCAGAACCAAGATGGCGGGCGTTTTGAAACTTCTTTTGTTGGCTAAAAAGCTATAAGCCTACTTCAAATGTTACTTCTTTTTTTTCATCTATTGTCACTGATCGTTGGGTGCCAAATATAACAATAACATGTAGAAGATTATTAGGCATTTAAAACATTTTGTTTACACACACACACACACACACACACACACACACACACACACACACACACACACACACACACACACACACACACACACACACACACACACACACACACACACACACACACACACACACACACACACACACACCTTTGCAAGGTCAACCCCAATGTTTTTGAGCGGAAATCCGGCAGCACGTTGTACAAGTCCTCTTCTTCCAGGGACCGTTTGTAACCGATACGAAACAAGGGGTTCAGCCAGCTGGTGACAGAAGAGAATTTAGAGAGACTAAAATCCTAGTAGACTATTGGCTACCGGGTTGTAAGATAGTGTGGTCATTTATGGGGGCGTACACATTTTATAAAGGTTACAACAGTGCACTCAATGCTTTGGGAAACATAAAGAAAAAGCACACTTCTTCATAAAAATAGGGCAAATAAAACCGTGGTGAATAAAATAGATTGACATGTCATGGAAACCACTTAAGCGCTGAGTAAACATAAACAGGTTAAAAACCTGTTGCACACGGGCATTTCGTAATGAAAGTATTTCATGTAAATACACTTTGTTGAGGTCACTTTCTTCAGTAGAAAGTGTGCCATGATAAATATCACCTGATACAAGCAATCGTGTTGGGGTGTGACATTGATTAGTGCGTGTGCATGTGTGTGTGTTTAGGGCTAATCAATTGTGCAATGTGTTCCCCAGCACTGTATGGTTAAGGCGGTCTCCTTAACAACAATAGGGCCCGCCTTGACTACCAATGTATTGAAAAAATATACACATATACACGTTGAAACGGTGGCAACTGGTGGTTGTATATATTATTGCAAACTGAAACCCTCACTGAAGACCGCAGGACCACGAAATAACCACACCACCCCCCCCCCGGGAGAAACACTTAATTGTGTAATAATTAAAACAAAATCCGAAATGTTTCCTTGTCAAGCCTAGGGAATCGTAAATGGCAGGTGAGCTCAGAGATAGACCTGCCCACTACTGCAGTACAATTCCAAATTATTTCTATTCGTCTCATTGGTTTTTGGCAAAGAACAAACATTTATATTATATAATGTTTTAGTATAGGATTTAGTATAGGATACCCATATATGGGTATAGACAAGTTTTTGAGCCGTTTCCGCTCTACATCCTGAACTTCTTCCGTCGAATGCAATCCACTTCCGTTCTGGCGGGCTGGGCCATCTGTGCTGGCCTAGATAACCTGAAGAGTCCACTTATCAGAGTGCCTTGTGAGGTTTAGAATCTTGCCTTATGTCCCAGTCTACCAACACCCAGCCATGTTGTTCATTAAATACAGATAGGCCAAACACAATAAGTACTGCATGCATTGTATTTTTTTAATATTATATGTGAATATTTTTATAGTGATGTAATTGTGTGGGCTTTTGCATTTTACTTTTTAAATAGGCCTACCTGTTAGAATTAAACATGTGATCTTTCTTGTTGAAGCCATTTCTTTAGTTTCCTCAAAACAATGAAATAATGTCCAGTGTATTTATCTACAGTATGAGCTTGCTATGAATGATAAACTGTGTTAACAGAAATTGTAACCCTCTAAGGAACATAAGGCCTATCATTCATGATTGTAGTTCAGTGGCAAATAATGAAATTAAATTGAATTACATCAAACTTTATTTTACTCAAACAGTACAGGCATATTGATATATTGCACAGCACAAAGAGATCATGTAAATTGTGCATTATGTAAATAACGTACATCTGTTTGGCTCCTGTGGGCATGACCTTAATAAGGCAGTTTATATTATTTTTAAAATGCTGCGATATTTACTGCAGAACTGTAACCTTCCCTCGACAAAATCATCAACAATTTTCGCCATCAATTTTTAACGCCATCTCCAGTCAAAGTGGTAAGAACCGTGATCCAGGCCTAGCATCGAAATCGCTGTTTTCACCCGGCAGACGCTGCGCAAACCACTTCCGGCGGAAATGAAATGCATTTTTGTAGCGTTATGGCGGTGTCACACCAAATTTGTACAGGTGTGGGGTGTCAGATTGACTCGGGCTGCCAGATTGACTCGGGTTCCTATGCGCATGCGCATCACCCGGGCACCTACAGATGACGTATAGAAACGTGACGTCGTCACCATAGGATACCGCGCTAACGGCAACGCAAATATCGCGAATAGCTTATAGCTTAGCCAGTGGGCTCCATAGATCGATTTATTTCTGGTTCTGCAAGGTTTAAAATGAGTTGTTACGTTAGGTTTATAGTAGTTATCTCTCATTAGTAAGGTTAAATTACATTTATATTTATACACAATTTAGAGTTTAGCAAGGTTTAACCCCGGTTTTAAACCTGTTAATTAAATATTTATTTAATAATACTTTAAACCTTAAATGAGTATTTCAGTTTAATGTAGGCCTACTCTAGCATGTATTTTAAGAAATGATATATATATATACAACCAGAGGTTAAATTGGGCCGGGGCTGTCCGGGGCGGAGCCCCGGCACATAAGCGGCCGGGTCTGGAGTTCTGCGCAGCAGATCAGCTCCAGCCGATTTTGGCAGTCTGCCTAGTCCATCACGAGCAATATTGTCCTACTCCATTTACAAACTTTTCCCATTGCAAATCTTATGTTGGTTTTAAAACACAATTTCTAAATAATGGAGTAGGGCAATAAGGCTGCCTAGACTCAGTACAATCTGGAGCAAGTTTGAGAAGTAGGCATATCGCGCGCACGAAAACTTGCGCAGCAGCAACTCCTCCTCCCCCCAGAATCAGAACAACACAACGTCAAATCATTCTCTAACGGTCATCATCAGAACATAATTATCGTAGTAGGACAGGTGAATGGCGAGGTGTAAGAGAAACTAAATTAAAACCAATAGGCTAATATCATTAGATATGGGCTTGCATTTTCATTTAAGCAGGAAAAATTAACATAATGCCTGGCACACACAGAAAGATAATCGGGTTGATTTTTGCCCCGAATTTTCCCCCTTCCGAACACGGACAGACATCGCCCCGATTATCTTAAGATCTTAAGATTATTTTATAAGATTCTTCTTGTAGTGTGTGGGTGTGTTAAGAGTGAAATTCGGCCGACAATCGGCTCCGAAAATCAGTCGGCGCCGACAATCGTAAATATTAAACATGTTCAATATTTACGATTGGCGGCGGAGAACGTGGTGGTGTCAAATCGTCTCTTGTGTGGGGGGGAGCCGACAATTGGGAGTCCCCATTGACAAATCTTAATGTGTGTTGTTGTGCTGTGTTTTGGAAATATCCGCAGGACACCTCACACAATACGATCAAAACTGTTAAAATCACAGATTTTTTTATCTTCATGTGTGGGGTCCTCTCACAGATAAAAAATATCGGTTGAGATTTATATAAAATCTTTATGTGTGTGGCAGGCTTTGAGAGACAGAGTTTGGAGGACAGAGAGCGCGCGCGCAACACAGCTACACAGCAGGTTCGATTTAAAAGCCCGCCGTTTACATGATGGTGACGTGTAGCCTATCGGCTAGCCTTTAAAAGGTACAATCCCGGGCGGCTGGATTTACTGGACTATTTATTTTTCGAATTGCACACCCTCCCCTCCATCCAATCAGGAATCACAAAAGCCACGCCCCCCTGCTCGGCTGTTGCCTGCGAGTGATTCATTGCAGTCGGGAGACCGTTACATATTAAGCAACATATATAAAAATGCTAATTTCTTTAATGTCACTAATATTGTTAACGAATTATCATGGATTTTTTTTTTTGCAACCTTAATTTTGGCGTCGTCTACCGTTACTCTGCGTATGGGGGACGGCGGCGCCCTCCGGATCAGAGCCCCCCACATGAGAAATCCCAATTTAACCACTGTATACAAACTACCACATATTACCACCTGTTGTAGTGTCTTGCAGCAATTCATTCATTAAACATTTCATTATAAAATAACCAAGTCAGCTTCCTTGTGTCATATGATGTGTATTCAATCGAGTTACAGACAAAAAATGAGTTATTACCCCGACGGGAAGGGGGTGGAGGGTGAGGGGTGAGGGGCACTACATTCATAACTGATTCAATTAATGAGAAAATAAGACCAGAAAAGTAGTATTATTAGGGAGATCTTTTAGGACACTTGGAGAATGTGTACAAGGCCTGACTGACATACCCACACATTTTATTCTAAAAGGTTATACATAAATTTCAAGTTTAATGGACAGTGTGTGAACAGTATCCTGAGTGAATTTATAACGGGACAGAATGATATGAGCATGTATATACTTTTTGACTCTGGAAATCACCATTTTGACATTATCACGTTAAATGTTAACATTTTTGTAATGATATGAGATATATGACTCATATTTGTCTCATTGTTTGTTCTGTAACTGAATTGAATTACACATCATATGACACAAGGAAGCTGGACTTGTTTATTTTTATTGAATGTTTAATGAATGAATGCTGCAAGACACTACAACAGGTGGGTATATGTTGGTAGTTGTATTATATATCATTTCTTAAAATTACATGCTAGAGTACATTAAACCTGCAAATACTCATTTAAAGGTTTAAAGTAATTATTTAAATAAATATTTAATTAACAGTTTAAACCGGGGTTAAACCTGCTAAACTATAAATGTGTATATAAAATAAATGTAATTTAAACCCTACATAATGAGAGATACCTACTATAAACCTAACGTAAACAACTCATTTTAAACCTTGCAGAACGAGAAATAATCTCGATCTATATCTATGGAGCCCCCACTGGCTAAGCTATAGCCTATCGCGATATTTTGCGTTGCCGTAGCGCGCGTATCTGATGGTGACGACCGTTCACGTTTCTATACGTTCATCTGATGCGCAATGCGCATAGGGAAACCCCGGAGTCAATCTGGCAGCCCGGGAGGTCAATCTGGACACCCACACGCCTGCAAATGTTGTACCGGTTTAACGTAACCATGTTCAAACCTGCCTAGCAACAGATGACCGCGGACCGATTCGCGTCGAATGACGTAGGAAAGGTCGCGAACATTTCTCGATATAGTTCACGGAAACGCGACCAGAACAGATAACACATTACATTATTAGCGTTCCTAAATTACATTTATTTAGAGTTTACAACTTTATATTCGTATGGATTTATTGTTTAATCGCATTAAGCTAGCTAAACTGAGTGTATAAAGCAGGTTTCAAAAAACAATTCGCGCTCATTGTTGCCAGAGACACAAATAACTATATTCGTACTATTATCTTATAATATTATAATATCCTTAAATACTATCTATGAAACTATATCGGAATGTTTGCGACTTTCCTTGACGTTTTCGACGCGATCGTCCGCGGTCATCGCCGATCGTCCGCGGTCATCTCGCGATCGTCCGCGGTCATCTCGCGATCGTCCGCGGTCTCTCGCGTTCGGTCCGCGGTCATCTCGCGATCGTGCGGGCGCGGTCATCGGTTGCTAGAGCAGGTATTGAATGGAATTACGTCACCCGGTTACAAAATTTGGCAGCCGGTCACAAATTTGGTGTGACAGCGGTGCTGTCACTAAATTTGCAAACTGTTACCGGGGACGAAAAATTGTACCGGCCTACGTTCATCGTTTGTTTACATTCCTGACAACCTTGCCCGGCACAGACGACGCGATTGCAGAAAACATGTTTCCAAACGACGAAAATACAACATATACATGATAGCGGATTGCTATCTGTATTATGATCAGATAGCGATTAACAATTGTTTTTAACTCTATATTTGTATTGTATTTAATTGTTTAATCGAAAACAATAAAAAAAAATTGCCCACAAAATGTTCAGCCATATCTAATCTACCTACTGGTGTGAAGGAATACATTTTAAATGTTCCAAAAATCAATCCACAAATTTTGTTTTCCCTCCTTCTTAAAACAGATTATATTAATACCAACTTTGCTTTTTGTAGCGATGGAAGAAAAGTGGGAGAGAGGTATTTATAACTACCTTTCTGAGGGGAATATACCTTCTGGAATATAAGTCACAAAGACTGAACCTCAGAAGGTACAGTCAAAAAATTCACAGGTCAAAGGTGAGTATCGTGAAATGCATTCCAAATGTGAAGCTGTTGCGGATACATAGATCGTTCTGTAATGATTTAGTTTGATAAGGTGCGTGAATCGATAGCAAACCTATCGGTTCTATGCTGCGGTTGCCAATTTTCGACAAAGCAGCAGAAATCGACAGAACACCGGGCAGGTTGTCAGGATGTAAACAAACGATGACGTAGGCCGCTACATTTTCTGCCCCCCGGTACAATTTTAACGTGGACAGCGCCCGTGGTTTCGCGGCGTAAACTTGTCTATAGCCTACTTTTAAAAATCGGGATCCAGAGAGATTAAGAAAGCAAAATTGACACATGTTCAAAGTCTTGTAAAGTAAAAGTTAGGTCAACACAGTGGGCTGTCTAGTAAACTTATTTTTAACAAATGTAATGCTATTGCACACGGTCTATATCAAAAACAACCATCGTCTTTGGATATCTGAAGTATAAAAAATGAAAACTAACTATTACATTTGGATTTATAGCCAGATATCGAAAGGGAGTTTTTCCTATTTGGCAGAATAACCAGAATGTTCTTTCTGAATATCTTAGTCAACTGCGGGTATCTGGAACCCACGCATGGTAACGAGGCGCTCGGCGTGTCTTGAGCTCGGAAGGTTGAGGTTGTGGCTGAGAGCTATGTATATTGGATAATCTGCAAATGTGTATTTATTGATACCGAGAAATTCGATTTCAGACTTCGTGCAATATCCATTACGTCTTTAAAGGTGGTTTCAACGGCTTTAACCAAAACAACTATTTGGGTTTTGGGTTTTAACCTGGACTTCACCGCTCATCCCATGTGTGGATGCGACTGCAAAGAGGAAGTGGGGTCAGACCACCAGGAAACCGGTCTTGCGTCAGAAATTCCGTGTAAACACGACCTCACCTAACACTGGGACAGTGTGCGTGCTATTGCGTGGTCGGCGTTACATTGTTTATAACTAGTTGTAGGACTCAGACATTCTGAGCCACTTTGAAAATTAATCGTCCATATTAGATATTCCTGAGTCACGGAGTCTTATGTCTCACTCAGCTACCTTAGTTCAAAGCTGTGTATGTGTAGCTGGTCTGTAGTAACTTGTCTAAATACCTTGTTTATGTGT
>OLKM01002446.1:0-68729 GCA_900291075.1 Melanogrammus aeglefinus
TGTGGTTGTGTGTGTGTGGTGTGATGTGTGTTGTGATGTGTGTGTGTTTGTGGTGTGTGTGTGTGTGTGTGTGGTGTGTGTGGTCTATGTGTGTAGTGTGTGTGTGTGTGTGTGGTGTGTGTGTGTGTGTGTGTGTGTTGTGTGAGTTGTGGTGGTTGTGTGTGCTGCTGTGTGTGTGTGTGTGTGTGTGTGTGGTGTCTGTATTGTGTGTGTGTGTTCGTGCGTCGTGGCGTGCGTCGCGTGCTGTGTGTGTGTGTGTGTTACTACTGTTTGATTGAAGTGTGGAAAAGGAGTCATGTGTGATCGTGCAGTCCCTGTGTGTGTAGTGAGCTGATGTGGACAGCAGAGGGCCACATGTTACCACACGAGAACATCTTGCTCTCTGAGCGCTCTGGCGAGATACCATCTCATTGAAGCCGTACCTGTGCAGCCTCGCTGAACGGCCCTTTGAGGGAAAGTGAGAAGAAGCCTTCTCATCAAAGAGACGAGAGAACTCATTCACACAAACACAGCAGCACACACACAGCCACAACACCACACTACATGTGACGCAGAAGAACGTTGACTTTTGGCATCTACTCTCAACGCGACGCTACTTATACTCTCTACAGTGACACAAACACACACATGCACACACACAACCACACACACACACACACACACACACACACACACACACACACACACACACACACACACACACACACACACACACACACACACAGTTCTGTCTGGTTAATTCACCTGAGGTGGTAAACGGGTTGTTGTTTATTTTCTTTCCAGAAGGACTATCTAGAAAAAGGCTACTTATAAATGTTTATGATTTTCTTTTTCTTTTTCCCAAAGATCATATTCAGGGCTAATTAAATAACATCCGAGGCTTTAGCCCCGAATAAAACAGCATAGTGCCACTGCACTGCAGTCATGTGATTGGCTGTAAACGAGGGAGGCATCTGATTGGCTACAGAGAGTTCCTTTTTGAAAAAAAAAAAAAAGCATGCATTTGTGAACCAGTCAGGAGAGTTCACAAATGAAAAGCGTCTTGTAAATTGAAGTTTAACAGTTTGTATATTAATGGAACAACATCCAAATACATTTTTTATGAAAATTGCAAATATTTTAATTCATATATTTGATTTATATTGCATTTATTTAAAACAATATCCTCAAATCCTCACCTTTCCAAAGGTTGAGGAAAGGTGGCATAAAGGTAAGGAGATTCGTCTAGATGCCCCATGTTCCTTAAACCCACTGAAGCTGTCTAAAGGGTTACGTCACGCTGTAGGAAATATCAGTTAAACCACTAAAAGATTGAAGTTTAATTATTGCATGTGGTGATTACAGACGGCGCGACCTTTTGGTTAAAATGACAACCTTGCACTTCTGGGATAAATAAAGGTATCTGAATCTGATTCGTAATTGAGAAGATGCGCGACTCATGCAGGCACCATGAATGATTAACTTTGCAGAGGAATGGTCCGACACACGATACTGCAGATCAGTGTTTGTTGATTGTGTTATGTTTGCGATGTCGGATCATTTGGGGGAAGATGCGATACCCCTTCTAACTATAGTTAATCATACAGTTTTGTAGAATTTCACACGACAATGTTGAGAGCGATTGACAGGACAGAATATTAAGCGATGGTCCTTCCCTATCATTTATCTTTTGCGCCCTTGAAACCAATCTGGCAATCACAGCTCTGCTGCCAGTCGATTGGCCTGTCCTCTCTGTAAGCGTCTCCCGCCAGGCCCTCCTACTTCACGAAACCATAGGTCTGACTCGTTTTCAACAATGAACCAATCACAGACTTGCTTGCTCAAGTTTAACCAATCAGGACTAAGGTTCTATAGCAAGCGGAAAAATAAATAATGGAAAATGTTACAGATGAATTCTCTTAGTATATTTTGTTTGTTGAATTTATTTAAATTCGTTTGGTCCAGATATATTTAAATTTAGACTATTAATAAGGCTCCGGAAATTATTATTATTATTATTATTACCATCCCTGAGTCTAAGGAGCGAATATTCAGATCTTATTTGAGATATCGGATGATGTCTGTGTTGATGTAGTTGAGCAGCCCTGCATCTGACTTCAACACGGTAAGTTCAACTAGTTAATTTGAATTGCATAACAATATTATGGATTAACAACCGTTTGTGAAACGAGGGAAAGTGATAAAATCTGTTTTGAGGTAAGAACACGATACAATACAACTGGTACGAGAAAACGTCAACGTTTTACAATTAAAATTCTACTTTTCTATTCTAGATATTGTACAACTAGTGTGACGTTACCACTATATATTATTATGACGACTAGATATTTGTATGACAACTAACTAGACGCTTGTCTAGCAGTTGGCAGAGAGATCATAGAGAAAGCAGAACATGGAAGTTGGTGAGATATTAAAGGTTGGGTATGGAATTCTCTTTTTTGGTCATTTTTGCAAAATTACTTGAAATCCTTATCATAACCCACTCTCAGCCACTGAGTTAGAAGTACTGACATGAAAATTAAACGAGTCCATCATCTGTGGAACGGGCAGGTTCTCGAAAAACTACAGCCAATTGTTCCAGAACCACCGAGTGGCATTGGACAGTAAGTACGTCAATCAAACGATCGTACTGCACTCCCCCTCCTCCGCTCGTGACCCCTTCGTGCACGTACTCAAAGCTCGTCGTGACCCAGAGCAAGCTTCTGTTTGTTGTTATCCTGCAGTAGCTACTGGAGCTGGCTAACTAGCTAATCGACATTTGGACCTAGCACTAGAAGACAACCCTAAACTCCAACCTAGCTAGCCTGGCTTGCTCTCGCGCATCTGTGTTCGCGCTCATGCATGATTGCGCGTCCATGTAATTGGAATGGGTGGAGTCAGCGTTGAAGGAGAGGGGGTAGGACCAATCTGCTGGCGTTTCGCAAATCCCATACCCAACCTTTAAAGGAGACATATTATACCACCAGGTGTGAGTGTGATTAGCATTACAAGCCGTTTCGAAAAATCTACCCCATATGCCATCACTAGTGGGCGTGTCCACCTAGATCTGTGCTGGATAGATCAGTCTACCAGCCTACCCAGTGGACTGAAGTAAGCGTTGCTCATCTATCCAGCACAGATCTAGGTGGACACGCCCACTAGTGATGTCATATGGGGCAGATTTTTGAGACAGCTTGTAAGGCTAATCACAGTCAAGCCTGGTGGTATAATATGTCTCCTTTAATTATATACAGGACGGTGCATAATTTCATATTGACACCAAAAATATATTAGGAAAAGAAAGCCAGGAGATACAAATAATAAGATATTGAGGCCCTTCTCATTCTCAAAATTGTTATAATGTATAATTTATATAGTGTAAAAACTGAAGGTCTTGTAAACTGTCCCTAACCATAGCATTGCCTTAAAGTGATTCAGGGGATATTTCTTTCCGCAGATGTCGGACAGTGACAGTGACCAGGTCACTCACGTGAAACCCCGACCCAAACGCCGCCGCATCATCTTCGACCCCTCCACCATCAACTCGGTTCCCATCTACACCAACAAAGTAAGTCCAACCACTACATAGAACAAGAAGAAATCAGATAAGCCAAGGTTATAATATTTCCTTACCACTAAAGAAAACTAAGTGTTTGCACATCCATATAAAGGTCCGTTTGGAAGTGAATTCCCTTGTGTTTGATGGTCCGCAGGTGAATAAATGTCTACAGCTGAAGCCGACCTCTGAGGTGCTCACGCACAACAACAGCTCATGTGAGAACCCCAAATAGGTTTCAAGTACAAAATAAAGTGTGATCATTAGTGAAACACAAACTGCTCAACATTGCTTTGGTTCTCCCATAACTTACCAACACTTTATTTGGGAAAAAAGGACAGTCCTCTGAAATCTGACTGTAGCCTTTCCCAGATGTATCATACCTGTATTCACTTTTTGGTTACCAAGGCGACCAGGCAGAGGCTACACCGTACAGCAACTCGGCACCCGAATGGCACAACCTCTGCCTCACCGATTCCGAGGAAGAGGAGGAGTGCAAACTCCTCAACCACACTAAGATCAGGTAAGGTAGTCCAGGCCAGAACCATGCGAGACAGACCAGGCCAGGCGACACGGAACAAGCCAGAACCATGTGACACGGAACAGGCCAGAACCATGTGACATAGACCAGGCCAGAACCATGCGAGACAGACCAGGCCAGGCCAGAACCATGTGACACGGACCAGGCCAGAACCATGTGAGACAGACCAGGCCAGAACCATGTGACATAGACCAGGCCAGAACCATGTGAGACAGACCAGGCCAGAACCATGTGACATAGACCAGGCCCGAACCAGGTGAGATAGACCAGACCACAATCACGTGAGCTAGAGTAGGCAGTAGGCACAAGGCAGACACCCTATGTGTAATAACGTGTGGAGCCACTAGGCTGTAACCTTGTTGTTCGCCTTGCCCTTTGGTTCTGCTGAAGCGAGACTGTGGCCCTCCGCTCCCCCTCCCCTCCCCGGACCCCGACTGTTCCCCGGGTCCAGGTGTCTACCTCGGTCTGGAGGGCCATGGAGTGAGTCACCACACTCAACATACTGTTGATCACTAGCACACAGCCACAGTTACACGCTGTTGCATACTAGCAAACAATCACACAGTAACACACGACTGTTGCAGCCTAGCACACAACTACACTGCCACAACAACACTGTTACGCACTAGCATACAACACTGTTGCACAGGTACTCAATAACGCACAACACTGTAAAACACTGTCACACATTGTGAAACACTGTAACATACTGTAACACACTCTTGCAAGCAAACCACACAACACGTTTTTGCCCACAGTCTCACACTACCACACAACGGCAACAGACCTGTCTTATGAATCTCGCTTGGGCCCTGTCTCTCTATCTGCCTCTTTCACCGTCTTTCGATCTGACTCCCTCTCACTCTCTCCCTCCCTCACTCCCAGTGAGGTGAACAGCAGGCTGGGCTCTGTCTCCTCCCTGCTTACGCTCTCTCCGGAGGGGAAGGGGGGGATGAGAACCAGAGGACAAGCCTTCCGCCATGCCGTCCCCGGCCCCTCGCTGATTGACGCCCAACACTACAGTGATGACATCATCGAGACCTCTGTGCTCCTGAGCCCATCCCTGGAGCCCGAAGACCCTCTAGTGGGCCGCGAGATCCAGCTCAAGTTCCGTTGTCGGACAGAGATCCATCGGATCTCTGTGGTGTCGGTAGGTCACTGTGTCGTGTGGGAGGTCTGTAGGTCACTGTGTTGTGTCAGTAGGTCACTATGTTGTGTGGGCAGGTCTGTAGGTCACTGTTGTGTCAGCAGGTCGGTAGGTCACAGTGTTGTGTCTGTAGGTCACTTAGTTGTGTCGGTAGGTCACTGGTGTGTCAGCAGGTCTGTAGGTCACTGTGTTGTGTCTGTAGGTCACTGTTGTGTCAGTAGGTCACTGTGGTGTGTGGGCAGGTCTGCAGTAGGGATGGGCAACGATCGTCGAATAGTCTGAGTCACGTAGAATATCGAATAATAAATGTGACTATCGTTATTTATTACACGGCTCTTCTCAATGCTGTTGAACGCTCCGTTGACTTGCATGGGCCTTCACAACTTCCGGTGGTGAATAGCGTCCTGGGTTGCTAAGCGACGTCAACGTCTTTGGGGGACTATTTCTCTGCTGATCAACACTACGAATGCTAGTAACAAATAAATTGTAAAAAGACACATCACTGTATCTCCTTCTCCAACTGCCAGAAACCTCGGTGTGGTATTGGACAATCAGTTATGCTGCACCGCAAACATCACTGCGGTGGCCCGATCCTGCAGATTTGCACTTTACAACATCCGCAGAATCCGGGCCTTCCTCACAAGGGAAGCAGCTCAGCTTCTAGTCCAATCACTGGTCATCTCCCGCCTCGACTACTGCAACTCACTCCTGGCTGGACTTCCTGCCTCTGCGATTAAACCTTTGCAGTGCATCCAGAATGCGGCAGCGCGCCTCGTGTTCACCCTACCGAAGTTCTCCCATGTGACCCCCCTCTTCCGGGACCTCCACTGGCTCCCTGTAGTAGCTCGCATCAAATTTAAGACGATGGTACTGGCATACAAGGCAGTCGATGGAACTGACCCTGCCTACCTCCAAGCATTGCTAAAGCCACACACCCCAGCTCGATCGCTGCGCTCAACTACCTCAGCTGGACGTCTGGTACCGCCATCGCTAAGAGCTAACAAAGGTCGTTCAGCAAAGTCACAACTCTCCTCGGTTTTGGGACCTCAGTGGTGGAACGAGCTCCCTGCCGTTCTCAGGACCGCAGAGTCGCTCACTATCTTCTGAAAAAGACTCAAGACTCAGCTGTTCAGTGTCCACCTCGACTCTGCATAGCCACCATCCCCCCTCTGGCCACCATTGTATTGTATTGCATTGCATTATAGTACTTAACTGTGTAGCAACTGCAGTAGCTGCTATCATTGCTGTAACACAGGGAATTGGTTAGCCTAGTGATTGTTGTACTTTGCACTTGGTTCTATGAACATCCTTACTGTACCGATAGCGATATATTGTTGCACTTCTTATGTGACAAATGTACTTATTGTGAGTCGCTTTGGATAAAAGCGTCTGCTAAATGCCCTAAATGTAAATGTAACTCCGCCCGTTCTGTCTCCAGTCCAGACCGCTGGGGGAGGCGGTGGAGGTGCTGGCAGTCAAGCTCAAGGTCCTGCCCTCCCGCATCCTTCTGCTCAGGAAGGAGACGGAGCTTCCTATTCACTCCTCAGCCAATCAGCTCGGCCTGAGCATCGCTGACATCATCGGTAGGCAAATACAGATCCTTATTACATTTATATTTAGGGCATTTAGCAGACGCTTTGATCCACTCAACAATTTCATGCACCCATTCGCACACGACTACAAGTCAACGGCTCTACCTCCTGAGCAACTGCCGCCCTTATTATGTATTTTATAACGACGTATGGTTATTTGCAACACCTGAATTTCCGCTCCGGGATTAATCAATGTTTATCTTACTTTGGTCTTGATCTGCCCATGTTAATGCATCTTGTATATATTATGGGACCTAATGCAGCTCCAACTGGTTTGTCCTGCCGTCCTTGCAGAAACATCTTCATGTGTTTTGTGGTTGTTTGGACTTGACTTGATTGAAGTGTGTGTCGAAGTGATATTATCCATGAGTTATGTTGTTGTGTGGATTGTGATGTTTAGCTGTGTTATTCTAGTGATCCATACGTTGTGTTGTGTAGATTGTGTTGTCATGGCAGAAGAGACTAAGCAAGAGACGCAGAGCAATGACATCATCACCGTGCGCATACAAGGAATAGACAGAGGCTCAACTCAGGAGTATTCCCTACACAAAGTGAGTAAGACATACTCATGCATGTACACACACGTACAAACACAGACCCTGACATTGTGTGTGTGTGTCCAGGAGGCGTCTCTGGGCTCCATCCTCTCTCAGTACACAGCCAGCCGGTCAGCCGGGGGTCGGGCTAAAATGAACTTTCAGTTCGATGGCTCAAAGATCAAAGCAAATCAGACTCCCGCCCAGCTGGACATGGAAGACGGCGATGTCATCGAGGTGTGGAGCTGAGCCTTGTGACCTTGTGACCTGTCAACTTTAGCACCTGTATTTGTTTACACAACGTGTGTGTGTGTGTGTGTGTTACATACACTCTCCTTTTTTTGCGTGTCAATATTGTATTGGCATTGCCATGCTGCGTTGTGATCGGTTATTTTAGGTACTTGTTACTCAGGTGTATGTAAATTCCCAGGTCATCCTCATGCAGAGGTACGCCAGATTAAATGGTTGGATAAAAATATTGTTACTTTTTTTGTCATTATTCATAGTTCATCCAAAATTCAAAACCTCTCACACAGATCAGTAATTTGGAATTACTCAAATGTACCGTGCATACTTTTTTGTGGTTTAGAACAGAATCAATTTTTTTGCAACAACCCAATCTAATATAATAAATAAAAGCTAGGTGAAGTTCAAGATTTGGTTGATAGTAAATGTCTAAATAAGTCTTTGAAAATATATTTAAAGAAATTTATAGAAAAACCTAAATTATTTATATTATAATAATTTACCTTCTTGAATAATAATGAAAGGATAATTGTCCTGGCATTTATGGTTCTGTACATTTCTTCATTTAAATAAACATATTTATATCAAAATAAAAGTCAAGTCTTTTCATTATCATGTATCACGTGAGGCGCAAGGCGGAAGCTATAAAAGATCCAACATGGCGCCGAGAAGTCAAAATAGAATCATCCTGCGGCGTTAAAACTACTTCTTCTTTTTTTTTAAACTGCTTACCTCGACAACCTATGTCCTGTCTTAGTATTTTATGGTACCTCTCGTCATGGGGTTTAAATTGATTTAAACACGAATCTTTAATTGGGAAACTGCGGACAGATCATCGGAGGAGCGTCGACACTGAGTCATCAGGTAAACAACACGATTGTGTGTGTCTTTGTTTTTGTTGGAGTTGTCACGAAAAAATAGGCTTATTGTTACCTTTTCATCATTATTAGAAAATAGAAATATACGATATAGTATTGATGATAATGAATCACGTTGTTCCGCTTTTCCGAGTTAGTATGGTCACCTCAGATGGCTCGTATAATCAGATGTATCTGTGTGTTTGGTCTGAATATATTTAACACATAATCCACTGTAGCGTCGTAGTCTGTTAAGCTGCAGATTCAGTACTATTTGCTGTGGAGGGGGGTAAAATACTGACCTTATTACCTTTTATTATCACGGGGAATCGGTTAGCCTAGCGATTGTTGTACTTGCACTTGGTTCTATGAACATCCTTTCTGTAACGACAGCGATATATTGTTGCACTTCTTATGACAAATGTACTTATTGTAAGTCGCTTTGGATAAAACGTCTGCTAAATGCCCTAAATGTAAATGTTATTATCACGACTGTTTGAGCAATCTACCAAAGCATCGTCCTATCTATTGAGCGCAGTGACAGATTGTATGTAGATTTGGAGTCCCAAGTTTCAATGCATTTCAATGATTGTATTATATGCAACATGCCAGTCTTCCCCATAATAATCTATCATCGACCTATTTGCGAACCGTGATGGATGTCTGGGTTCTGGGTCCTCATCCCATGTGCGTGTCAGTCCAGTACTTCCACTTCTTCTTTGTCTCCTTCTTTCTCACATGACCGTTTTTTATGGTCCTGACACCTGATGGTAGTTCTTGCAGTTCAGCTGGCTGCTGGCATCCACAAAAACCATGAGTTCTGCTTCTGTTGAGCTCACTTTATATACTATACTGTTGTTCTGTGTTCTACATTGTCCGCAGTATCTTGTAAACATGTTGGTACTTTACTTACTTTACGTATTGGCAAGAAGCCTTTCTCTCAGTTGATTTCGACATTCTTTTATCTTATTCAAAGAAACCCCAACGGGAGGCTGAGATCAATTCATATTGGAAAATAGACAAAACAGGAACAGGAAAACAGTGTTTGCTGTGGATGTAGAGATAAGATAAAACACTCTAAACTAATTCCAATACAAGAGGAATAACTTTGATCAAGGAATGTTCTTGTCCTTTTCATGCTATCATGAGATAAACTTTAACTAGCATCTGTATCCACTCTACTGTTGACTCCTCCTTTTTCTCCAGTCTCAAAGCCAACCGCTGGTTGGTATGGTTACCTCTAAATGAGCATAGCCAACCGCTTGTAGCCATGGTTACCGAGATGATGGAAGCATACCGCCTGTTGCTCTGGTTACCTCCGAGCTGATCAAAGCCAACCACTGGTTGCTACGGTTACCTTTTTCTCAGCAGCGGCAGCCATGTCTCTGAGCGATCCCGTCACCGACACGACACACTTCCTCTCCGATGACAGCGAGGGGGAGGAGCCGAGGGCGAGGCCTGGCCAGGAGGAGGAGGAGGAGTCACCGAGCGGCGTATCGGTGAACAGGGCGCGGCTAACCGTGGCTGTCCTCTTCTACATCAACCTTCTGAACTACATGGACCGCTTCACCGTAGCGGGTAGGCTGGCTAGCGCCACACTGGAAGCCGGCGATATCGGATATTTATATTAAAGATATTTGCATTTCTTAGGTGTATTGGCATCGGCTGATAGATGTCGCCGAATTATTATTTTTTTATTTTATTTTTTTCAGGCACGTTTTACAGACAAACAGGCAGTTCAATAAATGTTCCGTTTCTAAATTGAGACTTGTAACATTTGTTATCAAAATTGTGTATTTTTATGATGTAAATTGAGGGAGCAAAACAGTATCGGCTCAAGAAATTCGGCATCGAAAAAATCCATATTGGTCGATCCCTAGTTGTAACATAAACAGAACAACACACAGCCGATTAATAAAGCACACACCGTCTTATCTTAATGACGTGCTTAACTCAACATGGAAACTATAAGAAAGGAGTGTGTTATTTCTCACCAGGGACATGAATTAACCACTTACTATAACTACAACCAACCGGCCTGTCTCATGAGCTTGTGTAGATCCACTCAGCGTTTCTCCCTTCTACCCATCTTGTGACCTTTTTGTTCATCTCGTCTAATCTCATGGCTTCACATGGGAACCTTGAACACACCAATGTAGGAAATGTCCAAGGCTTTTAATCAGTTTTTTTATGTAAACAAATCGGATCAGTCAAAGCGGTTTCAGACTGTGCCCGTTGTTTAGACGTCTAATGCTCATCCAGTGCTAGAAGTGTTACTGCTGTTGCCTTGTATACTGTCCAGTATTGCCTGTGTGGTTGACGTCAACAAGGTTTCTTGTACCCCAAGGTGTGCTTCCTGATATCGAGAAGTACTTCGGCATCAGCGACGGGAACTCTGGCCTGCTCCAAACGGGTGAGGAGACATAAAACCTTGGAGCTGAGTCCAGAGGTTCTGCGCACAACACAAATCTTCGTTATTAACATTGCGTTAAAATGAACATCAGCAGCAGTGTGTTGGCGTTTGGTTTGAGGCTGGTTTGTTTTCACATTTGTCCATTTTCAACCATACAATTGTCTCTTCAAGTGGGCCACTTAAGTCCCTTAAACAATTAAGGAAGCGGAGGACAATGTATGTAACTGTTTGTGTTCAACAACACACGGAGTCAACATCAAAGATTTTTTCTTTTACAAATTCCCACACTGAAAGCCACCCATGGATGTAGTCTGAAAGTGTCTATAATGCAACCTGCCCGGTGTGTTCTCTCTCCAGTCTTTGTCTGTAGTTACATGCTCCTGGCGCCATGCTTTGGTTACCTGGGCGACCGCTACAACAGGAAATGGATCATGTTAGTAGGCATCTCCTTCTGGTCCCTGGTGACGCTGGCCAGCTCCTACACACCAAAAAACGTAGGTCAAAATGTGGTTTTCTCTGCACTGAAGGAAAAAGCTTTCCGTTTAGATTAGTGATCGACCGATATATCGGCTGGCCGATATAATCGGCCGATATTTTCGTTTTTACGTGTATCGGCATCGGCTGATGAAAAAAAAATCGGTAGCGGCCCTAAAAAAAGTCCATATCGGTCAATCCTTGTACTAGATTGTTTGTTCTAAAACCTCACGCTATGCATTAAAGGGCCCCTATTCGACCACAAGGTCTTTCTTGATTAACCATGACAAGCCATTTCAAACCTACCTAATTGTGACGTCCGAGGTTTGTATAGGTCCACATGGTAGAGTGATTTTTCCATCCTATTTCTGGGTCGCTCACTTGTCATGTCACTAGATGGTTGATTTTGACATTGCTTGTGATATACCCTTTCTCGACGCACACGCAAGGCGTTCAACCAATCGCAACAGAGTTGGAGTGCTGACCAATCACAGCAGACTGGGCTACTCGTGAGAGGGGGGGGGGCTAAAAGCAACATGATTCAAAAACGGAACGTTTTTGAAAGCCGCTGAAATTGGTTTTGCAGAAATGAGAATGAGAACTAGAAAATGCATTTCCTGCAGAAAATGCAGTGAATAATCTGAAAGGTCAAATGTATTTCCCTGCACTGCTGATAATTCTGAAAGGTCAAATGTATTACAGTGCACAGTGCACCTCGAAAACTAACTGTCGCTGAATTACATTAACTGACAATTAATGTAATACTGTCAAAGCTGGAAGATAGTAGTTGTCGTAGTGGTGGTACTAGCTGTAGTAGTAATGGACTGGTAGTAGTAGTAGATGAAGTAGAAGCTGAAGTAATTGTGCTACTAGCTGCACAAACAATATGCCTTATCAAAGGTATGGTATTGATTGATGTTTGTAGAAAGAATTATAATAATCCCGCCTATATTATAATAATAAAAACAAACTTTTTTTTTAAACCAGCCAAAATTGTATGTACTTGCCTAATGCTCATTTTTTCAGCCTATCGCTATTAAAAGTAGCCCAATTGAGCGGGAAAAATCGCCCAATCAGGCAACACTGCCTGCACATCCTCTGGCTTTAACCTCGGCGTGAAATCAATGAGACCAACTGAAAACAAGCAAACATGGAACTTAAACTGTGAGTTAGTGTGTTGATTTGTTAAACCTTTGAACAAAGGTTAACGATTAAATATTAGTTACAAAGTCTGAAGTAGTAAGTGTCAGAGAATGGGCGGACGGCTCCATTGTCCTCCCATTGACTTCCAGGGTAAAAAAAATTGTAGGTTAAAAAAAGAATATCTAAGTATAAAATATTTGAAAATCTGAAAAGAAGTGCGTGATTCCAAGCTAATCTGAACATTTTAAAATTGGAATGCAGTCTCTAGGTGTAAAATGTAGGAAGGAGATATAGGTCCCAAAGTAGAGAGGAAGAAAGAATAAAACACGACACTAAACTCGACAATCAAGAGTACTGTGTTCTTCTGGAACTTACCTGCCGTCTGACTTTTGATTAGCTTGCTGATTATGATATTACATCATATCCTGTGTGTTGATAATTAGGCCGGTGACAGCGGTGTTAATTTGGTCACGAGTCACATGACAGGAAGTGCTAACAGGTTAGGGCTGAACGATTTGGGGAAATAATGGAATTGCGATTATTTCGACCAATTTTGCTATTGTTATTTAGTATGCAATATATTTCAATTTCCTTATGTACAAGCAAACAAGCAATAAATCATTATATAGCATGACCAACACAACATTGGAAGTCGTCAACATATAAACTGCTCTTTCCTTTAGGCCAGGCTTATGTGACTAATTGATGAATGAATTTATATTCAAATTCATTTTTTTTCAGCTTTTGAATTTGAAAAGAAAACTAAATACGAATTTTACTGATCTCCACTCAGTTACAGTAAGAAATAAAAAAAAATCGCAGCCTTTGCGTTTTGCAAATGGCCTTCCATTACATGGTGATGTCGGTTTGAACTCGATGCATGGTTGTGTTTCAGAGTTTCTGGGCTCTGCTGCTGACCAGGGGCCTGGTGGGTGTGGGGGAGGCCAGCTACTCCACCATCGCCCCCACCATCATTGCTGACCTCTACGTGAAGGGGAAGAGGACCGTCATGCTCTCAGTGTTCTACTTTGCCATCCCGGTCGGCAGGTGAGAAGCCCGCTCTGAACACCAAGCCAACGTAGTAGCTCTAGCGATGAGCACTCGGGGCGTAGCATGTAGCGGTTGACCCGCTAGCCACCGTCAAAAGTTGTGGCTACAAATATAGCTCAAGGAATCGGAACAAGGATCGTAGATAATTTAGTGTTTCAGCTTTTAACTGTCCGGTATTCACTTTTAGCTATGTATCCAGGTGTTTCTTTGTGAGTTGTAAGACTCCAAATTGTCACCATATGTAAGTTATTCATTTGTAGCAAATAGCTGTAAGAAATTTGTATCAGGCTAAGTGTGTGTGTGTGTGTGTGTGTGTGTTTAGCGGTCTTGGCTACATCGTTGGCTCCTCGGTGGACCAATTGGCCGGGGACTGGCATTGGGCCTTGAGGGTAAGTCCTGCTGGAGTAACACCAAACACAATGAAAGCTACTGATCTACCCCGTTGGTATACTTTTACTACTACCCTGTCCATATCACTTTTACTATTACCCAGAGAATACAACTATAACTAGTACCCAGTGAATATAGCTAGACTAGTCAATATTACTATTATGACTAAAGGAGTAAGTAAGGGTTAGACAGTACAGAGAGAGGCCATTAGTGATGGTTAAAGGTTAGGGGTCATGGTTGACCGTGTGTGTGTTCTCCAGGTGACCCCGGGGCTGGGCCTCCTGGCCCCCTGATCCTAGTTAAGGTTTAGGGGTTAGGGGTCAGGGGTCATGGTTGACTGCGTGTGTGTTCCCCAGGTGACCCTGGGGCTGGGTCTCCTGGCCCCCTGACCTTAGTTAAGGTTTAAGGGTTAAAGGTTACGGGTCAGGGGTCTTGGTTGACTGTGTGTGTTCTCCCCAGGTGACCCCGGGGCTGGGTCTCCTGGCGGTGCTGATGCTGCTGTTCGTGGTCAAGGAGCCCAAGAGAGGAGGGGTAGAGGCCCGTCCCGAGCACCAGCTCCAGAGAACCAGCTGGGGCGCCGACATGAAGTCCCTCAGCAGGAAGTAGGTCCCTCCGCTGAAACCAGTCAGGACCCCATAGAACCGGTCGGAACCAGATGAAACTGGATACAGCCGGATAGAGCAGGCAGAAGTGAACACAAACCTTGATAGAACTTTTCCGGGAAAGCAGGTCCTACCAGCCCAGAACACAGAACCAGGATTCGTCAGAGTGGTACTAGTTTCAAACATTGGTGTGCTTTGTATACTTTGTTTTAAAATAAACGTTAAATATGTTGTGGAAATCTGAGATGGTGGATGTGAAAAAATGTATTCACCACACTAATAGGTTTTATATCTATGGGGGCCATGTTTCGGAATATTTGTTTGAGCGTTTGATTAAAGTAAAGGTTAATCACTGTTGCTTGATGTTTTTTTTATATCTATGGGGGGGGGGGGGGGCGTTTGTTATTGATCCAGGTGCATCCACGTTGCTGACTCTTTTTGGCGGGGGGGTGTTGCGTTTGTTTCTGCAGCTGGAGTTTCATGCTGTCCACATTTGGTTTCACGGCGGTGGCCTTCGTGACGGGCTCGCTGGCCCTCTGGGCGCCCACCTTCCTCTACCGGGCCGCCATCTTCACGGGCGAGAAGCCACCGTGTGTGTCCTCCAACTGCGACAACTCTGACAGGTGAGGAACACCGTCACACGAATCAAGCGCACCCAGACTCCACTACGGCGCTCCATGAGCTTTGTTCACCTAGCAGCAGTCATGGTTCTGATTGCTAACCGGGTCTGGGCCCCACGGGGGGCCTTGTCTAAAGGTGCGGCCACACTGAACGCGTTACGCGCGTTAGATTACGCCCATAACGCGCCTAACCTGACGCTTGATCATTGTGTGTCACAAAAATGGTTCAACACGCCTAACACGCCTACGCAGTCTTGCTTCACCCTGGAGGGCTTATTTTTCGATAATGACCGGCGTTCTATACATCATCCCACTTATTACAAGGCTACTTGCCGAAACGAAAAAATAACTTTACCATGGTGTGTCTTTTTACAATTTATTCGTTACCAGCATTAGTAGTGTTGATTAGTAGAGAAATAGTCCGCCAAAGACGTTGACGTCGCTTAGCAACCGAAGACGCTGGGGTTCACAAGTTACCGGAGTACTACCCATGAAAGTGAACGGAGCGTTCCATGGCATTAAGAAGACCCGTGTAAAGGCCTATAATGTTTCTGTTTATGGCATAGATTTCTCCTCAGATTAGGCCCATAAAGCAATGATTTAAAAAAAAAAAAAAACCCAAACGCTCGATCAAAGGCCCGGCCCGACCCGGCCCGAGGATGGTGGTGGGAAATATCGGCCCAACCCCAGTCGGGCTCGGGCAGAGAATCTAAACTCTAGTCCATCCTCTGACCCCCCCCCCCCCCCCCGTCTCCTCCCCCAGCCTGTACTTCGGCATCGTCACGTGTGTGACGGGCGTCCTGGGCGTGACCAGCGGGATGTTGGTCAGCCGGAGTCTCCGGAAGCGGACGCAGCGCGCCGACCCCCTAGTGTGCGCGGCCGGTCTGCTGCTCTCCGCACCCTTTCTATTCCTCGCCATCATCTTCGCTCAGTCCAGCACCGTCGCCACCTACGTGAGTTTCCTGTTTCCTGTCCGCTTCATATTTTCTCTCTACTTCCCGTCCTGTGTCCCGTCCACTTCCTGTCTCCTGTCTGCCTCCTGTTTCCTGTCCACTTCCTGTCTCCTGTCTGCCTCCTGTTTCCCGTCCACTTCCTGTCTCCTGTCTGCCTCCTGTTTCCCGTCCACTTCCTGTCTCCTGTCTGCCTCCTGTTTCCCGTCCACTTCCTGTCTCCTGTCTGCCTCCTGTCTCCTGTCCACCTCCTGTCTCCTGTCCGCCTCTTGTTTCCTGCCTGTTTCCTGTTCCCTGCCTGGTTCCTGTTCCCTGTCTGCTTTGCCCAGACAGGGCTAGCATTTTTCGAAGATAATGTTCATTGTCTTGATTTGTTTTAAAACATTAAAGCGACAATCTTAAGGATTTTCATTGGGTGACACTGTTGGGCCATAATGTCTAACTGTCCCTATAGATCATACCGGTGTCGCTACTGACTTGTTATATTAATAGCCCTGCCAATGCATGGCTATCATCAGCCCATTAGATAATGTCCAGACTGATGAAAATCTTTGTGATTGCTACCTTAACATCATAAAAATGTAATCAGAATAATGTGTTTAAGTGATAATGACGTACAGAAACGTTTCTCAAATAATTTTATGAATCTACCAACTGGAGTTATCTGTTGATGATGATGATGTCTCAACAGGTCTTCATCTTCCTTGGCGAGACCTTCCTGTCCATGAACTGGGCCATAGTGGCCGACATACTGCTGGTGAGTCTGGTTCTGACTGGTTCTAGCCACTTCTAATTAGATCTGGGTGGTTCCAGCTGATTGTTCCTTGATCTGACTGGACTTTAGTTGTAGCCAGTTCTGACTGGTTCCATCTGGTTCCAACTAACTCCATCTGGGTCTAACTGCTTTTGACGAGTTCTGACTGGTTCCATCTGGTTGTTGACTGGTTCCATGTTGTTCTGACCGGTTCTTTCTGCAGTACGTGGTGGTTCCGACGAGGCGTTCCACAGCGGCAGCGTTCCAGATAGTTCTGTCCCACTGCCTGGGAGACGCAGGAAGTCCCTACCTCATCGGAGTGGTGCGTGTACACACACACACACACACACACACCACAACACACACACACACAACAACCACCACACACACACACACAACACAACACACACACACACACACACACACACACACACACACACACACACACACACACACACACACACACACACACACACACACACACACACACACACACTGTGATTGGCAGGTGTCAGGGATTTCCATCATGCTCATTTGTGTGTGTGTGTGCAGGTATCTGACTCCCTGAGGAAGAGGGATTCGTACCTGTGGCAGTTCCGCTCCCTGCAGGTGTCTCTGATGCTCTGCTCCTTCGTGGCCGTGGTTGGAGGGGGCTTTTTCCTGGCCACCGCCCTGTTCATCGAGGGAGACCGCAATCGTGCAGAGAACTACTCCCCCTCAGGTGAGGAGGGGCACTGCAACAGGCGCCCAGATTGACTAATCACTGAATAACATGTGCTTTATTCATCCTTTATTCATTCAACATTTCATTCAGAAATGTCAACACTAGAAGATGGTGTGAACATTAAGCGTGTATGCTATATTATAGCTGCTTATCGATTTAGAATCCATTAATTGTTGATGGGATTCATTAGTTAAATATAGACTCAGTTAGAGTTTATAATATAAGGCCAAAATAATTTCAGAAGAAATCAACAATCTAGATTTTTATACTGTGAAATTATGAAATGTAGATTTGCGATGGGACACAATATATTAATGATGGGAGCTGCAGCAGGCGCTAGTGTACTAAAAGGCTCAAAAGAAGAACATTAAGAAGCTGTTAGATTAGTGTATAAGATTAATGCGGTTTAGTTTGTGAAATTAGTTTCTTTGGTCGAGATTAATACTCTGATGCTTTGTATTTCTTCTGCCAAGCAACAGATGACGAGCCGATTGTGGTTCCCAGGAGCGGCCGGTCGACCAAGGTGCCTGTATCAAGTGTTCTGATTTGACACGAGGACACGGCCGCAGTGACGTGATTGGCCACGGCATTCAACACAGCGGACTTGGGACTTCTGCACAGATTTGCACAGATGTGTTTTAAAGACTGCGGGACTTGTTCTGTCAGCGCGGGCGGGGTTTTACAGAAGGTTTGGCTATTCGCTCCGGACTCTTGTGTTTGAATAATTATCTTCCCTCCCTACTGTACTAAGCGGATCTTAACCAAGGGCTCCCCCTGTTGATCAGCCCGAGAAGCACGCACCCTCCTTGCCCTTTTTTAATTTCTTTTAAATTAACGGAACTGTCTCCTGAAATGATCCTGGATTGGTCAGAAACGCATGCCAATCTCTATCTGGCCAATCACGGGACAGTGAATGTTGAAGTATATTTCCGTGTCCTCAGTACAACCCTTTCTGAGAAGCCTCCTTGAAGCAAAACCTTTGTTTTAAACATAATTATTTTTAGCGTTAAAGTGTAATTTTCTTCTTTTAATTCTGAGTAAGTGTAATTAAGAGAAACTCTACCAGTCGTTTGTCGCTTGCGGAACCTGCTCCGTCCTGGACTCCGCTCCGGAGTTTAGAGGACGCCGGATCCTGATCCACAGGACCAGGCTTTCCAGGAGACCCTTTGGTTAAAACTTGGTTGTCCCGGTTTTCGCTGGACTCAGCGGCGGCTGTAGCTCCGGACGTGGAGGTTTGACAGCCTCAGGTAAAGCGTGGGTCCGATGTGGGTCCTGTCCTCAGTGGTTGGTGGCTCTCAAACGGGCGCAGGACTGTTAAGTACGAAGTCTCAAGCACACATTGTTGTCTGTGTTTACAGAAAATTCTGGTGGGCAACGATACTGTAAGGTGGTCCACATTCTAACATTTGTTATATTTTGACATGCATTGTAAGTTTGCTATATCACCTAACATGATTTATAAAGGTTTTATGTTTTTATTTTGGAAAAACATCAAAACGTGTTAATTTACATGAATTTATTTTAGCCAACTACTGTTTTATTGTGTGAAATAAATGTGAAGAAAACTCTTCAACCGTTTTTCTGTTTTCCACTTCAGGGTTTCACACAAGTGTGCGCGCACACAGACACATGCACACACCATCGATGTATGCACAGACACATACACACATGCACAAGCACAGTTTCCTCCCTGTGGTTTCCTGCCCTTTTGAATGAAGCTGAGTGTAGGTGTGTGTTCTTGTGTGATTGTAGTGTAGGTGTGTATGAGTTACAACACACACCAACACTTGGATTCTGTTGCAGCTAGCTGCTTGGTATCTAACCGGCGGGAAAGATACAGAGACCTCTGCAAGAGGAAACCACAGGTGCACATGTTCAGACTATTGTGCTGGCTTGGAGAAACGTCTGGGACTATTGGTCTTTTTTTAATACTTAAGACAGTCAGAGCCAGCTACGGTCTGTGCACAAGTCAAAATAAATGGGAAACAAACATTCACCTGGTGTGATTGACCAATGTCAAAGTGGGTCAGAGTACCCTGCGCTCACTGTGGCGATCAATGCCAAATGCAGCACTTCCATTGGTCGCAATCAATTTGGTCGCAACCAGGATCCATCCTTGAAGGGACGGTGTGTACGATTAGCAATATCTAGCGCTAAGGTGGCAGATTGCAACTAACTGAATACCGCCCAATGTTTCCTCTCTGGTAAAAGCCAGGACTAGGTGGAGAGAGGCCTCTAGGCCCCCGGGATCCCCCCCCCCCCCCTGTCAGAGCTGGTCAATGTGGCCCGGGAAAGGGAAGTCTGGGGCCCCCCGCTAGAGCTGCTGCCCCCGCGGCCCGACTCCGGATAAGCGGTTTTGAAGATGAGGATGAGAGGAGGGTCAAGTCAGTACCGCTAGATGCTACTAAGTGAATAAAGTATACCGGGGCCTTAAATGCTCCCTTAACCCCAAAACCTCCCTGACAAAGTGCTCAACGAGGTGCCCTGAGAAAAACCTGTTCTGGTTCAGGGTTGGTTACAGCGAAGCAGGAGAGATAAATGAGATAGGAGGTGAGGGAGGGAGGGAGGGGAGGGGAGGGTGTGAAAAACAAGTAAGGCATTGACTGTGGTGAGCTGCACGGTGCAGAGAGAAAGAGAGAGACAAGAAGGAAGCCAGAAGACTTGACATGGCAGATGTTTGCTTAGAGACATACTTGTAGATGTTCTGAGGTTCTCCTTTGGAAAAGCGAGGGTCCGAACTCTCCTGATAGACCAGGACCTTGATGACCAGACCCTTTGCTGATGTGTGAAGGTTCTCAGGAGGTAAGACCCATTTCACCATCACCATCACCTCCACATGCTGGTCCTGTGATCACGAAGACAGCCAGACTCTTGTAGCCCTCTTGTTACCGTCTTCTCTTCGTGAGGCTTTGTGTTCAGATCTAGCTGAGGCCTTGGACTCCCATGTCTTGTAAATTCTTGGTTTATTAATGTTGGTATCTACTATCAACCACTCTGTCTGACCAGACCGTTTCCCCATGGCCAGGGTTTCTCAAAGTGACCATGGAGCTCCTGGTCTGGTTCAGTCAGATCCGGTTTATTTAAGTCTGGACTAGTCTAGGCTGGTCTAGATCAGTCTGGACTAGTCTAGGCTGGTCTAGTTCAGTCTGGACTAGTCTAGGCTGGTCTAGTTCAGTCTGGACTAGTCTAGGCTGGTCTAGTTCAGTCTGGACTCGTCTAGGCTGGTCTAGTTCAGTCTGGACTAGTCTAGGGGGAGAGAACATCAGGCCTAGTTTAACTCCCAACATTCTCACATGACAAGATGGCCACCGTACAAGTTGTGGGTGAGAAAGAGAGACTGGGGCGTGTTCTTCATACCCACAATGCAATCCTTTTACATCTGTAAAGTTTCACAAAACAAAGTAATCTATTTTCTCTGAATGTAACCCATCATATCTGAATAATCTATTACGTACTACATGTAATCCAGTACATGTAACCCAGTTGTCTTTTTCCCCATACATTATGCTGATGGTGCGTCTTTCTCCCAGTGCTGGTCATGGTGGACTCCAATTGGCTGGTTTCTCCCGCGTTGCTCGTGCAGCTGCCGGTCGCTGCCTTCTCCCTGGTCGTCATGGCGATGCTTTGCTTAAGATGTAGAGACAGGCGTCCACTGGGTGAGCTCAGTTTCTACGGTTACCCTACAGTTTCTATGGTATGCTTGTCATTGCTATGGTTACACTGACGAGCAACGGCTCCCGGTTTTGGTAGCGTGTAGTCCATCAGCCGCCAGGGGTTGTTCCATCGGGGGGGGGGGGGTGGGTGGGGCGGAGCAAACGCAACAGATTCGCCCTTCAACAAAAACCAAGGTGTGAAGTGGCACGCTGTTTTTTTCCGGTCCCCCTGCTAAACCCAACTGCCAACTGACTGACATCACACAGGCCACACTGTTTTGATTTCGGGGGGATCAGGGTCCAAAAACAAACGTGTAATTACATTTGAACATCGTAGCTGTAGCCATAAAGGAACGAAGCAGAGGTTTTCCAGACCACTCTCAATCAAGATTCCCCAAATTTCCCAAACCATAAAAAAATGATCAAAGTAACCTTAATCCATGTATTTTACTGCATGAAATAGTACACATATCATTTATTTTCATGCCATAAGCATATGTTTCATTGTCCTTTACTTACAACAGGTGGGTCCAGCTGTGATCCATCATTACAAATCTGTCAATCAAATTGTTCATCATATCTATAAGTTCATTATTTTCTCTTCAAACGTGTCTAGTGATCCACCAGGGGGCCCCTTCAGAAGAATCTGTACAGTAAGAGAGTCTTCATCACCGTACCTTCCTCACGCTCACATACATGTCGCGTTTTTAGCTTCCTCCTCATCAAATCATGTGTAATTATTATCTTTGTTCTTTTATTCTTAAAATCTATCTCTGGGACTTCTCCCCCCCCGACAGGCAGTCCACCTTCAGAGTCATCCACCCATGTGAGTAGAACAGGGCCCTAACTAGGGGGTTGATCTTAAGGCCTTTTGAGCACCAGTACGCACTGGAACACTAGCAGGAATACCCCTTTAATGGAGTAGTATACAAATGATTGGATACTTACTTCATTTTATGGGGATATTTCTACCTTTTTAGAGGACTGTACCTCTACTGTAGTAAAGAGGAGTGTCGTACTTGTTGTATTAAAGTAAATGGACTGCATTTATATAGCGCTTTTCTAACCATTGGCCACTCAAAGCGCTTTACAATATTGCATTCACCATTCACGCACACATTCACACACCGACGGCGGAGTCAACCATGCAAGGCAACAGCCAGCTCGTCAGGAGCAGTTAGGGTTAGGTGCCTTGCTCAAGGACACCTTGACACTCAGCTAGGAGGAGCCGGGGATCGAACCAACAACCTTCAGGTTGCCAGCCAACCCCCTCTACCTCCTGAGCTACTGCCACCCGTGTACTTCTCTTTCCTTGAGTAACACTTTGTGTGGGCAGCCAACTTGAGGCAGGAGCAGGTGATGAAGAGGATGGTGATGATGAAGGCTAACGTTATGTTTTGTGCTCCTCAGACCAAAACTCAACCGGAGCCGGCGGTATCCCCTCCCCCCTCTTGTGAGACGCGCACACACACACACACACACACACACACACACACACACACACACACACACACACACACACACACACACACACACACACACCACACAACACACACACAACACACACACACACACACACACACACACACACACACACACACACACACACCCCTTTTCTAAAATTACGAAGCAGATTAGACTAATTTGTGTGTTTGTGTTATTTATTTGTTGTGTGTGTATTTGTGTGTGTTCCTCCAGTCCAAGTTCTCCTGTGGTTCCAGATCGACGCCCATCTTTCACGCCAACAGAAAACGGTAAACTGATACCCAGTCTGCCTGTGTGCCTGTGTGTCGGGTCAGTTCAAAAAGAGCTGTACTGGCATGGTCAATAGGCATGCGTTGTCAAAGAACATAAAAAATGAAACAAAGTAAGAACAGCAGTGGAGTGAGTTCAACTATCTGAATGGATATTCACAACATTCTGATGTTATGATCATCTTCTTTCCAGAGAGCATTCCAAGTTACATCACTCCAGTAGAAGGTGATTTTTAATATTGTTTATAGTGTGTAATAATATGGATAATATCCAATATACATGTGGCATTATATTTTGAATATTATCATTACTTATTGCTTCACAGAACAGGATCCATTTCAAGATGACTACATGTAAGTTTCTATCTTCCTTCACCACTTCCTCTCTTCAAGTCACCATGTCCTACAATGACCATGTAGTCATAACTTGTGCAAACATTGATCTAAAGATCGTATTGTATTCATGATTTCATATTTTAGTCATTTAAGGTTTTGTGTTTTTCCCTCAGCGAGGTCTTGGAGGACCCACCTCTTGATGGACCCGGTGTGGACACTCAGAGTGTGGACTCAGGATCAGGTACTGCCTTCACATTGGTTGACAGCCTGAACGTACTACTCTTATTACCAACCCTACTACCCTACCGCTTCTATTACCCCAGTGATCCTATTACTTACTCTATTACCCCAGTCTTCCTATTACTTACTCTATTACCCCAGTCTTCCTATTACTTACTCTATTACCCCAGTCTTCCTGTTACTAACCCTATTACCCTGAACATACTGCTCCTATGAACCGCCATGCTACACAATGATCGTGCTTACAATAGGATGGTTTGGTTCTCAGCGACCGAGGGCGAGGCGGACTATGTCAATGTGGACTGGACCAATGGGAACCAGGAGGACCAGGACCTGAGCGAGGAGGACGCAGGTAGGTTATGATGTCATATCCTGTGGATTCAGCTGGACTTTGTTGCCATGAAGTGTTTGTTATTCACTTCACAACACAGCATGGCGACATGTAACAACCCTGGTTGGCCGCAAAGTGTGCAGACTTGCCTGGTCAGGTCATCCACTGTCAACGTTGCCTTTTAGAGCGGCCGAAGCACCTCAGCAGTCCTGATGGATCCCTATGCCACAAGGCTGCTTTATGCTGCTACTGTTCAGGGGATCGAGGGCTGACTGAGTTCTGTATTCTCCACAGCAGACACAAACTACATCAACGTGCCTCTGCCGAATTCAGGCAACAACACTGAACAACACTTCCTCTCCTTCATAAGCGCGGATAGAGACGACGACGATGACGACGACGACGACGACGACGACGAAGGGAACTACGTCAACCAGCCGGTAGGTGTACACCTCTGTGACATAACCTACCCTCCCTCTCCTACCCAGCACCCTCAACCATGTCCCGCCTCTCTCTCCTTTCAGGTGTTTGACATCCAACATTAAATCTGATTGGACGAAACCTATTGACACAGAAGAGTTTCACATATTCTATTTCATCTCGTGCCTCTGCTGGTTGAGGAAGAGATAAGTGACAATATGGATGACTGCAGTTGTTTTTAGAGTTGGTGTGGAAAGATGCAGGCTCTGTCTAAATGCCCCCCTGCCCCCCCCCCCCACACCCACACAGTAAAGTGCTTTGGGTATCTTGAATAGCACTATAAAACTGCAGACGGCATTTACCCACTCATGTCCAAATCCAACCCTAGCGGTTAAACAGATGAAATTGCACGTCACTCTGCTATGATTGGCTGTTGGGAAGTGACTCTGCTGTGATTGGTCGGTTTGTTAATGCTTTACTGTAGACCTGCTGACTCTCCTGAGAATGTTTAGAGTTGAACCTGTTGTATTTATATGTTGTGAGCACTGTATATCCCTAGCTGCAAGGCCTTCTGTCCTGACAATTAAACTCCGCAAACCATCTCGTCTCGCTGTTTGTGTTCGCTTGGACTTTTGTTAAACCAGACGTCTTCGTACAGGGAACAAAACACTTGGGGAAACGACGGGCTGAGATTGAAAAGTGTATTTTTTTATTTGTCATTATTTATGAAGAGGTTTCTGCTCTTCGTCATTGTCTTCCTCTTCCTCGCACAAGCTCCTCTTCAACCCCAGAGGAAGACACTTTCTACTCTCTTTAGTAAAAGAACGACTAAAATGAATTAAAATGAGTTTGTTTTTTCAGGAGTTTGAGAGGCGGGAATGTGGAGAGTGGGGGGGGGATAGTGTTGACACTCCTTCTGGGGTCAGAGGTTATGGGAGGGAGGGCTCAATTTCCAGCCGGGTGGAAGGACAGCTGCTGGGGGGGGTGACCCTGCACCTGAACAGCTGAAAGAAAAGAAAGACATTAGAAAGACAGTTATTAAAGTATGTTATTAAAGCTCCTCAAAGCCTAATTAACATGGAGAGAGAGCTTCGACAACATAGAGAGAGAGAGAGCTTCGATAACATAGAGAGAGGGGGGGTTCTAAGCCCTTCAGTTAAAGAGCCCCCATCCAGGTGTGTATCACAATTTACCCCCTAGTGACATCACAAGTGGGTGTGGCCACCCAGACATATGATTGCCTGGCCAGCGGACTGAACCAACCGTCACGCTGACCTTCCCATCATGCATCGCGGTGATGCATTCTGTCCCGAGTGGTTTAGATTACGGCGAACACACATCTCGTGGGGGAGGCTTCCTGTCTCAGTGGGCGGGGTGTCTCCTCACCTGGGTGCGGTCCCATGTAGAAGTGCTGGTGCGCCGCCTGCTGGTGGGGGGTGTTGGGGTGCTGGGGGGCGGGGCTAGCCGCGTGCTGGGGCGGCCCGTAGTGCAGCATGACGGGCGGGGGTCCGTGGCCCCCCTGGGGGTGGTGGTGGTGTCCGCTCATCCCCCCCGCCACATGGGCCTGGGGTCAAAGCAAATAGCAGAGTCAAACCGAATATCGACGGTCAATTCAAGGTCACGTTGATTTTTTTGGGTGAATGAACGAATCAATGAGAGGGTGAAGCCCGGCACCAACCGGTCACAACCGGTCACAACCGCCCCGCTGGGATACGGCAGCAGGGAGGAGCCTTTGTCTCACGTGCAGGAGCACAGCCAATAGGAGGCGACTCACTCTACCACTGGAGGAACGCCGTGAGGCGGACTTACACACCTCTGGGATGTTAGGGAAGGTGAACTACGTTCTACACGTTTGGTCCGAAACAACCCGGAAATGTTCACCACATGGGGACACCACAACAGGACGACCTTCGACCCGGGCAGTCCCGCTGGTCTCGTCTTCCGTTGACATTATTGTTTTTTTACGATACATTTATCCAAAGCGACTTGCAATAAGTGAAATAAGTGCAATAAGGGTACAGGTGGCTGAAGGAGTGGGGGTACAGCTGGCTGAAGGAGTGGGGGTACAGCTGGCTGATGTGGGTGAAGGAGTGGGGGTACAGCTGGCTGATGTGGGTGAAGGAGTGGGGGTACAGCTGGCTGATGTGGGTGAAGGAGTGGGGGTACCTGGGCCAGCTGGCTGATCTGGGTGAAGGAGTGGGGCAGGTTCTGGTGCTGCGGGAGGCTGTAGCCCTGCATGGAGAAGGTGGCCTGGGGGGAGCTGTGTCCCGGGGCCCCGGTCAGCTGCCCCGTGTGGTAGAGGGCGTGGGGCTGGGGGGCCCCCTGGCCGGACTGGAGGAGGAGGAGGAGGAGTCATGTCAATGCTTTGTACTACACCACCCGCTGCTTCTACAATTCTCTACTTGGTACGACCCAGTGCTATACATGATTCTCTACTTGGTACGACCCAGTACTATATATGATTCTCTACTTGGTACGACCCAGTGCTATACATGATTCTCTACTTGGTACGACCCAGTACTATATATGATTCTCTACTTGGTACGACCCAGTACTATATATGATTCTCTACTTGGTACGACCCAGTACTATATATGATTCTCTACTTGGTACGACCCAGTACTATATATGATTCTCTACTTGGTACGACCCAGTACTATATATGATTCTCTACTTGGTACGACCCCAGTACTATATAATGATTCTCTACTTGGTTACGACCCAGTACTATATATGATGATTCTCTACTTGGTACGACCCAGTACTATATATATGATTCTCTACTTGGTACGACCAGTACTATATATATGATTTCTCTACACTTGGTACGAACCCAGTTACTATATATATGATTCTCTACTTGGTTACGACCCAGTGACCAGTACTATATATGATTCTCTACTTGGTACGACCCAGTACTATATATGATTCTCTACTTGGTACGACCCAGTACTATATATGATTCTCTACTTGGTACGACCCAGTACTATATATGATTCTCTACTTGGTACGACCCAGTACTATATATGATTCTCTACTTGGTAAGACCCAGTACTATATATGATGCTCTACTCAATAGAACTTTGCCTTTGTTAGAGTCTTGGATAACACTCGCCCACAGTTCCATCCCTCTACTTTGTATGACCCTCCATGTCAGTGGGGCGCCTACCTGGGAGTGGGCGGGGCTTGGAGCAGCATGCTGAGGTGGGGGCTGACTTCCTGTGGGGGTGCTGGAGGGCTGAGGGTGATGCAGAGGTCCGGAGAACGACTGGGGCGCTGAAAGACAGATTCACTTAAAATGACTTTTATATTAAGTAATTTTATATTATCGGTCAATTCAGGGTCAACCCCCTTGCTCTGCTCCAATACCACTCAACGGGGGCCTTGGCCACGAGATACCCCTCCCACTGCTTACCATACATGGCCTGCTGCTGCCCCTGGGAGGCCTCAGCTTGGCCGGGGTACTGGGGGCCGGCGGGGCCCATGGCCTGGGGTGGGGCCCCGGAGGTCAGCATCCTGGCTCCCCCGGGAAGCACTGAGTACATGGGCTGGAGCAGAGAGAGAGAGAGAGAGAGACTGGTGAATACTGTCCTCAGGTCCATGACTTATCTCCTCTCTACAAAGCCAGGAGAGTAAACGAGACGGGGGAATACTTGGGAAGTGAAAGAGAAAATGCAAAACTCTGTTAGCAAGCAGAGCCAGTTCAGGACAACGTTTGTTAAAGGAGGTTTGGCCTGGGGTAGGAGGCAGACCTCAGGTGATAGAGAGTGTGTGTGTGTGTGTGTGTGTGTGTGTGTGTGTGTGTGTGTGTGTGTGTGTGTGTGTGTGTGTGTGTGTGTGTGTGTGTGTGTGTGTGTGTGTGTGTGTGTGTGTGTGTGTGTGTGTGTGTGTGTGTGTGTGTGTGTGTGTGCGCGCCTACCTGTCCAGGGTAATGCGGGGGCAGGGTGTACTGTAGGTAGGACTGGGGGTAAGGGGAAGTCACCAGGGAGGGCCCGGCGTGGAGGACCGGGGACCCCATGGAGCCGTGCTGGTCGGGACGGGAGCCCAGCATGGGACCTACACACAAACACAAACATATATATACATACACATACACAATACTATTCTTTTATATTGGCCTAGATGCACGTGTGTTTGCGCGGCACGCGCGTGTCAAGGTTGGGCAATCGCCTACAAGCTTTCATCATCCGATTGCGCCCCCTAGCGTTCGCCGATAGTCAATACTATCGGCAGGGGAGGGGCACTGATTTATCACATTATAAAATTGCCGTTTGATATTTCTCCTTTTTTCTGGAGGGTCTTCCCCTTGGACCAGTGCCAGGCTCCGCTGACTTAAGTTTCGATACGGCAGTGCCGTCATGATGACACAGTCTGTATGTGGGGGGGTGGTCGTGTGGTCGTCAATATCACAGCTTCATGTAATGCCAGATGCAACTACTCCTTTCTACTACCTTCAGGTGGTTTCATTGAAGCCGTCCGGTCAACCTCTGACAATTCAACACAGCACGACCAATTCATTTTTCAACCGTTTACCTTCTTTCAAACCAATGAACAAATCTACACACTTGTATATTCAATAATATCTCAACGAGATTTCGATAGGTTTTATACTTTTTTCAGAATCACAGTTTTAGTTTCTTACCGGCATAGTTTTCAGTTGCTCTCATTGATTTCCTTTGACGCCAGAGCGTGAGGACGTTCACGCACACACGCAATAGCTCCGCCACATAGCCGCGTTTATGGACACTTCTGATCCGATTAGAAGTGGAACAGCTCATCCATCTATCGTCAATAGTCGATAGAATCGACCATCGGCCCATCCCTAGTGTGTGTGTGTGTGTGTGTGTGTGTGTGTGTGTGTGTGTGTGTGTGTGTGTGTGTGTGTGTGTGTGTGTGTGTGTGTGTGTGTGTGTGTGTGTGTGTGTGTGTGTGTGTGTGTGTGTGTGTGTGTGTGTGTGTGTGTGTACCTTTAGGCCTGGGGTATTTGTTCTGGTTGACAGCGGACATGGTGTACTGGTACATCTGTGGAGCCTGAACACAAAATAACTATTATCAGTCTTTTCACATTATTAAAGTAAACCACTTATTATTATGGCGTTATTAAACGATAGAACCGGTTAATAATCCTTCAGTGTGTATTACATTCCCTGTGTGTCACCTGCGTGTGTGTTACCTGGACCGCGGGCCCTTGCAGTGGGATGGGGGATAGGTAGGACAGGTAGTGTCCGGGACTGTAGACGGGGTGCTGGCCGGGGGGGGGCATTACCACGGAGGGGGAGGGGGCGCTGGGGCGAGGGGGGGTGGGCGTGGGTGACGGCTTCTGCTGGGAAACAAAAACAGGACACTTTACACACACACACACGTGTGTGTGCATACGTGCGTGCGTGCGTGCTGCGTGCGTGCGTGCGTGCGTGCGTGCGTGCGTGCGTGCATGCGTGTGTTACCAGGGGTACAGCAGCGGGGTTGATCTTAACGGGCTGGAACTCCTTCGCATTGGGGTTCAGCGTGGAGCTCTTCACCTGCCTGCACGCCATGAGGCAAACCACATTATGTCACAATAAAGAATATAATTAATCAAACATTTCCTAGGCCAGCCTAGAAAAATACATTACACACTGTAGATGGAGATGTAGTTTAAGTATTATCTAAGTTGTCTCATCTTGGGTCATTTCGGGGTATTTAAATCTATTCTATTTTGGAGATGAAAATGTACTGTCAACAGGAAATATTCATGTTCCAATAACGATCACATTAAATGATATGGAACAATTATGAACACCCACTCTCGTTTGAACATGCGATAAGGCGATGATCAATTATAAGCCAGGAGCTCTAAATCACTTCCCTTATTAACCAATAGGCATTGCAACCCATTATCAACTCAACCATGGACTCTCTCAATCATGGACCCTCTCAATCATGGATCCTCTCAATCATGGACCCTATAAACCATGGTCCCTATGAACCAATGGTCCCTATAAACCATGGTCCCTATGAACCAATGGTCCCTACAAACCATGGTCCCTATGAACCAATGGTCCCTATAAACCATGGTCCCTATGAACCAATGGTCCCTACAAACCATGGTCCCTATGAACCAATGGTCCCTATAAACCTTGGGCCCTATAATCCATGGACCCTGTAAACCATGGACCCTATAATCCATGGACCCTATAATCCATCATCAGTAACTATGGGTGTTGGAGGTTCGTTTCAGACAGGGAACTCACACTGCAGGTAGGCCAGCCTCTCTGCTCTCCAGCAAGGCCTCCTCTCCGGGGGTGCCGGCGGCGGCCGGCGGGCCCCCGGGAGTGGAGCCCAGGTGCCCGGCAGCTAGGCCTGAAGCGGGGGCCGATATCCCGGGGGACTGCTGCAGAACCTGGGGGGAGGAGGAGGAGGGGTGGGCCAGGGGGCTGGGGGCGGAGTCTGGTGCCTGAGCCGGTCCTGTGGCGGAGGCGGGGCCACCTGAGGGGGCGGAGCTTGGTTGCAGCTAAGACAAAAAATGCAGAGAGGGAGGGGTCAGGGTATTGGTGTAAATATAAACGTGATGTATGTAGACGAACAGCATGAAGTGTATCGCTCGGAAACCACATTGGCCCACTTGGGTTACTAGTGAGGATAGAGATGTGTTAAAAAGAGGTGCGTTTGAAAGCTGCCTTGCGCATCTTACCCGGAACTCCTTGCCGAACTTCCTCAGCTCTTCCAACTGGGACCTCTGCTGGACTGTTTGGGGGGGGGGGGGGGGGGGGGGAGGTGAACCGGGAGGGAAGGTGAGAGAAAAGCAGAGAGAGTTAGCTAAATATAAGGTCAAACATAATACTATGGGATAAGGAGAGCGAGATTAGCGCTAGATGGGTTAAAGAGTTAATTAGGACACACAGACACACAGACACACACACACAAAGTACCTTTGTTAGTCTTGGGGTCCTGAGGGCTCCCCTCTGGTCGGTCCTTGGCTGCCGAGTTCAGGATCTCGTTCACTACAGGAAGAAGAAAGGATCATGTGACCACCAGGCTCTGATGTGTGACTCTAGCATGGTGAAGCCTCCATGTTTGATGCGTAACTCGTATTGCGGTTGTTAACTACAACATGGTGGAAGCCGATTGGCCAGTTCTCACCATCTACAGGAAACAGAGGGGTGGGGCCAGACGGTTTGGCCGTTGGCATGGTGACCGATAGGTGGGAGGAGTCAGCCACAGGAAACTCCTGGGGCTGGGCATCAGGCTTCGGTGAGCGAGAGACTAAAGGAATCCCAGAGAGAGAGAGAGAGAGAGAGCGAGCGATTGAAAAAAAGCTCCTTGGTACAAGCTGTACTCTACTGTGTAGTATGATATTGTACGGCCGTGGTCAGACTGCCTTGCCCAGAGGCACAGGGCACAGCCCCAGGCCCTGCTGTGTTACCTGGAGGCTGGGTGTTGCGCAGGTGTCTGTTAGTCGCCTGTCTCTGGGCCTTAGGGGATGTTCGTGACACGACTAGGAGAGAAGAGTAAGTATGTAAGTAAGTATGCGAAAACTATCAGATTAATCAAAGACTTTTTTGGCGGGAAAAAAAGAAAAAGAGCAAAAATAATCAACGCTAGTTGTCATGACGACAAGTGTGTCCCTACCTCCATTGAGGGAGGCGCGGGGGGCGTCACCAGCGAAAGGTGGAGGCGCGTGATTGGAGCAGGGGGGGCTGCCGGCCGCGGGGGGGCTAGCCTGTGATTGGTGGGGAGAGTAAGCGGTCCTGACGGACAGGGGGCTGCTCCTATCGGTGGTCGGCTTCGGGGAGGAGGAGTTGGGGGCGGGGTGTCTGGAGGAGGCGGGGCCTCCGGGGCGAGCCGGGGCGCCACCCCTCAGGCTGCTGGGAGACACGCCCATCTCTCGGGCCCTCTGGGGCAGCGGGATGTAGCGGCCCTCCCTGGAGGGAGAGGGGGAGAGGAGAAGAGGAGGGGGGGGGAGGAGAGGAGAGGAGAAGAGAGGGAGGAGAGGAGGGGGGGGAGAGGGGGAGGAGATGAGGGGGGGAGGCGAGAGAGGGGAGGAGAAGAGAGGGGAGGAGATGAGGGGGGAGAGGGGAGGAGATGAGGGGGGAGAGGGGAGGAGAGGAGGGAAGAGGGGAGGAGAGGAGAAGAGAGGGGAGGAGAGGAGGAGAAGAGAGGGGAGGAGAGGAGGAGAAGAGGAGAAGAGAGGGGAGGAGAGGAGGAGAAGAGAGGGGAGGAGAGGAGAGGAGGGGAGGAGATGAGAGGAGATGAGGGGGAGAGAGGGGAGGAGATGATGAGAGGGGATAAGGAGAAGGGAGGAGAACAGAGGGGAGGAGGGAGAAGGGAGGAGAGGAGAGGTAAACATTTAAAGCAACAATCTTAAAATGGTCAACTAACAACTCAGCCAGGTCTGAAGGATGCCGGTAACCATGCCGACGGCCACCTGGTAACTCTACGTGGGCTATAAGAACCACACACACACACACACACACACACACACACACACACACACACACACACACACACACACACACACACACACACACACACACACACACACACACACACACACACACACACACACGGTTGGGGGAAGGGGTTGCCCTTGGCGACGATTACCTGGTGACGGCGGAGAAGCCGGGGCTGGCGCGGCCCTCCCTCTCCCTCACCACGGCGCTGTACTTGTCTTCCTCGCTCTTCCCCTCGTCGTTCTCCAGGGAGACGCGGCGCCGGTACTGAGCGCTGCCCTCGATCTCATTGGCCAGCCGGGCGGCGCGCGCCTCCCGCTGCCGGAACGACTCGGAAGACCCCCGCTCCAGAGGCACGCTAGAAATAGATCACGCAGATGGGTCTAAAGCTAGAAATATAGTTACATGATATATGCATCATGAACATATCTATCTATCTATATAATACAGACTGTGTGTGTGTGTGTGTGTGTGTGTGTGTGTGTGTGTGTGTGTGTGTGTGTGTGTGTGTGTGTGTGTGTGTGTGTGTGTGTGTGTGTGTGTGTGTGTGTGTGTGTGTGTGTGTGTGTGTGTGTGTGTGTGTGTGTCTTACGTGTACATGGACAGGTTGGAGTCGTAGGTGGACTTGATTCCGTACGTCTCCTCGTTGAACTTGAACATCTCGTTAGCATCCCAGCCATTAGACTGCACCACACACACACACACACACACACACTGTTTACAGAGCCCATCTCAAGGTGTGTCCGTGTAGAGTCTGTCTCCAGGTGTGTGTGTGTGTTTACAGAGTCCGTGTCCAGGTGTGTGTGTTTACAGAGTCCGTGTCCAGGTGTGTGTGTTTACAGAGTCTGTCTCCAGGTGTGTGTGTTTACAGAGTCTGTCTCCAGGTGTGTGTGTTTACAGAGTCCGTGTCCAGGTGTGTGTGTTTACAGAGTCCGTGTCCAGGTGTGTGTGTTTACAGAGTCTGTCTCCAGATGTGTGTGTTTACAGAGTCTGTCTCCAGATGTGTGTGTGTGTTTACAGAGTCTGTCTCCAGATGTGTGTGTTTACAGAGTCTGTGTCCAGGTGTGTGTGTTTACAGAGTCTGTCTCCAGGTGTGTGTGTTTACAGAGTCTGTCTCCAGGTGTGTGTGTTTACAGAGTCCGTGTCCAGGTGTGTGTGTTTACAGAGTCTGAGTCCAGGGCCCCGTTTTCCCGATAACATTGGATCCACACTCGTACGATCATTCTCACGATGGATCTTGTGATCCATCGTGAATTTCTTTGGAGCGTTTCCCGAAACTCCTCTTAACATGAACGCTCGTTCGGGGCACTCCATTATTACGCTCGTTCAGGGCACTCCATTATTATGGATTATTACACGGCTCTTCTCAATGCTGTAGACTGCTCCATTCACTTGCATGGGCCTTCCCAACGTTCAGCTGTCAATTATTTTTGTTTACGCTCCGTTCACTTGTATGGGCACTTCACAACTTCCGGCGGTGAATTATATTTGATAATTAATTCACCGTTGCCAAGTATAATTGACCGTTGTCAAGGTAAACAAAAGGATTTTTTGCTGTTTGCAATTTTAATCTAGATTGATCTAGATTAATTCCAAAATTAATCTAGATTAATCTAGATTACATAAAATAATCTATGCCCACCACTAATTAAAACACAATTGATTGCTTTATCAGTCCTAATCCTGAACGCACTGTACGTACATTTTTTCACGGCATTTTCCCCCCTGAAATAATTCCCTATTACAAAAATCAAAAATAACTTGAGTGACAACTATATTTATCTTAATGTGGTGATTTCTGAAACATGCTTTGCGCAGTAAAGGGAACCGACTATCTGATTCCGCACAAAGTTTCATTGATTGGCGCGCACTCGCCTCTCTAGAGTCTTTGGTGTAAACACAAAAAATGCAACATTCAATTAATTCATTATCATTCAAAGGCAGAGGCTGGGCATCGACACGCGGCTATTGCTGACCCGATTGGAGAGCTTGGTCTAGATCCTGCCAACATTGTTGGGCAGGATGATGTATAGGCCTTTTTACACTTCAACTCGCAGGCTTTCTTGGTTCACTGGAGAAGGCGGGACTGCGAGTCTCTGACCTCTTTAGAATAATTTGCATGCTCGCGAATGTTTATTTATTTATGAATGAAGACACCCGCATGCAAGAATGAGTTCATGTCAGAGTGTAGGCTAAAAACGCGAACTATTTAGAAGTACAAAAACGCCAACATATTCTTTATTTTGCTGAGAACTTGCTTTTTATCCCGACAAAAGCCTCTTATGGAAAGTTCCTCTGTGTCGCTCTCGTAGATCGCATCATCTTTCAAGATCTTTTTTTAATGCGACTGCATAACCTTCTCTCACATGATCAGAAGCTCGCGGATTTCACTTTCTCTCAAGTTAGACCTGCTCACGATGATAGGCTATCGCTGCGTTGTCTCTGTAGAGACAGCGCAGCGACACCTCTATCCAAGCACCTCCCTGTTACCGCAGAGCCGTCGCATGTACATCAGACTCAATATGAAACCCAATAAACCGCAAATGTTTTTAGGGTCCGGGAGGGTAAATCGGGGTGCTAGCTCCAGCAGGCAATTTACCTCGGGCAGTGTAAACGCGCAGGCCGTGCCGCGAAAAAGGCGTGCATATGACGGCATATTTGGCAGTGTAAAAAACGCCTTATGAAGGTGCTGGTAATGTAAGCGGGAAAGCGCGCCGCGTTCAGGCGCGCATCGCAGCACATTCTCCCGCAGCAGTTCACTACGTTCACTGCAGAGACAACACACTCAACTTGGCGATGGTGCACTGTTGAGCGTTTTCACGACGTTCGTTACCAATGATGCTGTCAGGAAACGGTGTGAAAACTGTATGATGTACTTCACGATCCACTTAGGCTAACGATGCTTTTGGGGAACGGGGCCCAGGTGTGTGTGTGTTTACAGAGTATGTGTCCATGTGTTTACAGAGTCTGTCTCTAGGTCTGCATATGTGTGTCTGCGTATGTGTGTGTGTGTGTGTGTTTACAGAGTCTGTGTCCAGGTCCAGTCCCTCTCCGTTGGGGTCTCCACCGTCCCAGCGCAGCAGAACTTTCTCCCGCTGCTCCCCGTTCACACGCCCGCTGCTGATGGCAGAGTCTGTGAACGCATCTACACACACACACACACAACACACCACACACCACACACCACACCACACACCACACACAACACCACACAACACACACAACACCACCACAACACACACACACACACACACACACACACACACACACACACACACACACACACACACACACACACACACACGTTTGGATTAAATGTGCAACTGAACAAAATTCCACATCCTGGTTACGATAGTGACCATGTAAACGTGTTAATCTGTACTGGATAAATACCTTCATCTTTTTTGATGAAGAGGTTAACACATAGGTTAAGGTGATTTACAGGAAGGACTCGTCATAACTGATTGCCATGTTTACATGGCCCCTAACAAAACTGGGATAGAGTTAAAGGGGTAGTTCGGAATTTTGGACATAGGGCTTGATTCGCAAGTTAGCCTTTATCATTGGAGACAGTTTAACACATTTCATTCAGTCCTTCTAGTTGCAGAGTTTGCTTGTGCTAGGCTAGCGCACGGCAACGTATATATATAACAATACTAGCCTGCTAATAAAACAGTCTTACCCAATCCACAGTACACCTGAGGTAAATCAATTATAATGCCAGACTATAGATGTAAATGTCTGCATTGATAGAATAATGTTAGAAATAAAACTACCCTCGCATCGCATGATCGTCGCATTTTGAGGGACTACTTTCTCAGCAGCGGCGGAATTTATCCTAGGTATCAGTCCGCCGCTGCCGTAGCCTACTACCAGGAATATAACACTGCTGCTGAGACACAGCAAGTCCCTCAAAATGCAATGCAATGCAAGGTTGGTTTTACTTCTAACATTATTCTATCAACACAGACATTTACATCGACCGTCTGGCGTTATAGTTGATTTGCCTCGGTTGTACTGTGAAATGGGTAAAACTGTTTTATTAGCAGGCTAGTATTGCCCGTTGCCGTGTGCTAGCATGAGCAAACTCTGCAACTAGAAGGACTGAATGAAATGTGTTGGAAACTGTCTCCAATGATAAAGAACACCAAGGCCAACTTGGGACTCAGGCCCTATGTCCAAAATTCCGAACTACCCCTTTAACCGGTTTATACAAGGCCAATAAGGTCAGGTGGGGTAGTGACAGATGCACCTAATCCCACCATGACTCCATCAACACGAGGTGGACCCTTTTGGATGTATTACGGTGGGATGGCAGGGATCTGTGGCGAGTTACCTCTGATGGCGAAACTGAGGTCCACGTTGCGGCAGGTCATGGTGACCAGATCTGACGGGCTGAAGATCATGGTGTCTGTGATGTCCTCAATCCTGGGTCCCCCTCCCCCATCACCACCTCCCCCACCGTCATCCCCTGGACCCCCCTCCCCCCGCTTGTGGACCGCATCCACCGCAAGCTCACACTGGGAGAGAGACACAGAGAGGAAGAGAGAGAGAGAGAGACCGATGAGGAGAGAGAGAGAGAGAGAGAGACCGATGAGGAGAGAGACCGATGAGGAGAGAGAGAGAGAGAGAGAGAGAGACCGATGAGGAGAGAGACCGATGAGGAGAGAGAGAGAGAGAGAGAGACCGATGAGGAGAGAGACCGATGAGGAGAGAGAGAGAGAGAGAGACCGATGAGGAGAGAGACCGATGAGGAGAGAGAGAGAGAGAGACCGATGAGGAGAGAGACCGATGAGGAGAGAGAGAGAGAGAGAGAGAGAGAGAGAGAGAGAGAGAGAGAGAGAGAGAGAGAGAGAGAGAGAGAGAGAGAGAGAGAGAGAGAGAGAGAGAGAGAGAGAGAGAGAGAGAGAGAGAGAGAGAGAGAGAGAGAGAGAGAGAGAGAGAGAGAGAGAGAGAGAGAGAGGAAGAGAGAGACCGATGAGGAGAGAGATAGAGAGACAGGGAGGTAGACAGACAGACACAGAGACACAGTTGAGGAGAGAGACATAGAGACAGCAGGATTATGCGATTAATTAAAGTAAAGTTGACTTGACACAGACAAAGACGGATAGAACGAGACAAGGACAAAAGAAAACCACATGTTAATAGTTTACCAGACATTTACCTGGGAACTGAGTGTCTTGAAGATCCCTTCGTACACGGCCCCATTTTTAACCCTCACGTCACACGTGGCTCCCTGGGAAGAAACAAAGACCCGTTTTTGAGGTGGGGGTTCAAGGCACCGTGAGACTCCTCCAACACCACGTGGAGGGGTCAGAGAGGAGGGGGAGACAGCAAGAAGGAGGGGGAAAGGGAGAGGAGGACACAGACGAAAAAAAGAGGAAACAGAGAGGAAGGAGGCAAGCAGGATTGAGCAACACTCACCACCACAGAGGTAAGGATGTGGAGCATCCCGGCATTGTTGTACACACCTTCGAATACCTAGGGACAAAACACACGTACAATTATAACACCACTGGAGCGCTGATATGTTCACATGGATAGGGTTAAACTAGGTGAAATATTAGCATATATTTATTTTATCTTAGAAGACACAAAGCAGCATTGAAAGCCGAGGGTTTGCGTCATGCTACTTTAAAACTGAGCTCAATACTTTTTTTCTATCATTCTAATAAAAAACATTTTCATTGAATGTACTTAGACAATTTGTTGTTGATGTGTATTGATGATTAGAGGTGTGTTTCAGCAACTTCGACGAGGAGCATTTCTCAAAACTACAAAATAGGCTGCCATTTTTGTCGAAAGATTACATATTGAGACCACGTTCAAGACAACTCCGAATCCGGACGTTTCAGCCCTTGGATTTTCACTTTCGACATCATTACGTTCACGCTGACAGGTAACTGGGGGGCAATAAAACATGGATACCCGAAGGAAGTTGGGCATAGTGTGGCTCATTGCTGATGACTAAATAAATAGGCATCAGCAATTTATACCTCTTTTGGAAAGACACGAAGAAGAAAGTAGACAAACACTTATTGTCAGCTAATTTAAATTGATAATATAACAGTTTATATACACATATTGCTATAATCAGAGGGAAATATAAATGATAAAAACACAAATCAAATCGTAACAGTAATTTTCTTCCCATTAACGATGAAAGATGCCATGTTTGATGTTGTAACTGAGGTCAAGTCAGAGGTTTGAAGCTCTGAAATGATATGAGAATTACTAACTTGTTATTCCGAGTCAGGCAATGATTTTTCCCCAAGATCAGGGTTGTCTTGAAGGCAGTATTTGCGGTTGGTGTTTAATACAATTATTTATGATTACAGTATTTTTTGTTTTTGTTTAATATAAAAAAAAAAACACATTCTTACTATTGGTTTTCAATAAAGTAATATATGATACAGTAGGCCTACTTATGGTTGGTGTTTAATATTATATTTAACACTTTAGGTGCCTAATAAACTAATATATGATACAGTAGGCAAACTTGTGTTTTTTTTTACAGTAAGTACTGCGTTAAATATTATCCTCCGTTGGTGTTTAATAAAGTAATACAAATGACACGATAGGAATACAGTTATATTGAACACAGTAGGTGTAGGCCTAGATACTGTTGGTGTAATAAAGTCATACAAGAAAAACCAGTTGGACTACTTACTGGCGATGACTGTGACTGTGACGGAGGCTTCATTGTGTTTCTTGTCCTGAAAGTTCAAAGGTCAACACGGGGTTACTGACAGGACTGTCAAGACGTCAGTACAGTCTAGATGTTGGGGGGTTCGAACCCTAGACGAAAGGTATTGGGTTCGAATCCCAGTGTCCTCAGTCTACCTGTAGGCTTCCTTCCCTCAGCCCTACCTGCGCCCTCATAACATGCAATCTTGATGATTGTAAGCCGCTTTGGATAGCAGCGTCAGCTGAATGACTATGTAGACTTATATTAGTACCCTTAAGTGTTTAACAGAGGTGTCTCCTGTATCACGACTGAAAATATACTAAATCATATAAAACCCGGCGGCAATCTGATCAATAGCTTTCTACATTAGCATGTAAGCTAGCGAGTTGCACCATTGCAAGCCTGCATAAGAACTGACGTCGGTCGTGTTTGGCAACATCTTTAAAAGCTGAAATCGCCTCGGTTATTGTACTTCTGATCATGTAAAAACGGTTTAGTCGTTTACATTATCAGTATCATTGTCGTTGTTGCTGTCAGCTAGCCTTAGTTAGCTTCAGTTACATTGTCTTGCCGCAGTTAGCCTAGTTAGCGATGCTCCTCAAAACAAACACTGACATCTTCCGGTAAATCAGATCCTAAGGTACTCATAGTGGCGTTGAAGGTTTGGTAATAAATACATACTTTTTAGTCATGTGCATCCCTGTGTTTCCAGGCTTCATAAACCGTCGAAAACAAAAACAAAACACCGCTCTGGGGTGTGCTCGTTTATTTCTAACCCGGCATCCGGTTAACAAGTGACGTGTGGTACCCGGGTGGGGTTAAAAGCGGTTTTCTCACCACATCTTTAGTCTTCTACATATAATCCTGTATGATATGGTATTGAAAGTAACTTAGATTAGTATTCTGTTAAAAAATATATAGCTCTAAAATCTAGGCAAATGAAGAAAAACGTCTATAATTTACCGGTTTTGAAACCCACGTGATAAGTGCACAAGTCGATGTACAATAACAAGCGCACCACTCTTAAGTCACGCCCTCTTCTGCGACGAAAGGAGAATGAGCAATTCTTCCATCACTCTTTATTTACTTAAATCCAATTGGCTCGCTAAACCTGTCGCTCGTAAACAGGAACACGATATAATTAAACACAGTATATTATAAATATACAGCCTTTATTGAGGAAATAGAACTAATAGGGTTGACCCTTTGTTTTATGGCCCTGAATGTCATGCTGGTGCTTGGTTCTCAGCAGTGGTGGAAAGTACAGCAAAATCGAGTCTTATATGATGTTCATGTCTTCGTATGGTGAAAACATGAAAGGACATTTTGAATCCATTGTTCTCTGCAAAATCAGAATCCAGGTGCGGAAAAAGACAAAACGCAGAAGACGAATGTGTTTCACTATATTTATATTATATCGTTATCATTAAATTCAATGTAGTACCTGAAACTAACCACACGAGGGGGACAACATCGCCCCACCCTCAACACACGGTCCCAGCGAGGAGAGAAAAGACAGAGAAAGGCACGAACAGTTTTGAAACTGAGAACAAAAACACAGAGAGCGGGAAGAAACGGAGAGAAAGGTGCATATAGGGAACAAATACAAGACCGAATAACGTAAGAGAGACAAAGAGAAATGTCAACAGGTTATGGTCTGGAAGGATGGGGAGCGAAACAAAACGACAGGAGCAGATTTACAGACGCAAGGGATAGATACAGAAAGGCACGAGTAGAAAAAGTATTTTCCGTGATTATTATTAATTATTAATATTATTATAGCCATTTTCTTCCGATCTAGTGTTTTTTAACTGAACAAGAGGATGCGATGTCATAACACAACTATCTTCTCCCCAGGAAACGAATGTTTTTTTTTCTTTTTTTAAAAAGGCACAAAGAAGTGTGAACTGAAACAGGGTGTGGTTTGAATAGATGTTACATTTACATACAAAATAAAAAGGTTTCATAAAAACAAAAATAAAATTAATACCATTATCTTCAACAATATTATTATTTGTTTTACAGCCATCATCATCATGGCTAACAGTTTGTCACTGAAAGAAAGCAAATCTCTCCCAAGTTTGACCCGGTGTAGTGAAATTAGGATTGCGAGAGAGACCGAGAGAGATGTAGAGAGCTAGAGATAGACAGAGAGAGTTGCCATGGTGGTCTGTATCCGAGGTAAAGCCTGCTTCCTGGCTCCACTCTCAGGTAAGCATGCTAGCTAATGCCTGATTAGCCGCTGGCTAGCATACAGTTTTGCTGTTAACTAGCTAGAGTTAGCCGCTATGGTACCTGCTATCCCGGGTAAGCCGCTAGCTTGTGTTAGCAGCTAGGGTACCTGCTAGCTAGAGTTAGCAGCTAGGGTACCTGCTAGCTACATGAGGTATCTTAAAGGTTTCCACTATGAGAGGACCAGCAGCTGAACAAAAAAGGGAAAGAAGCCCATCAGTCTAAACTAAAGGTTTAAATTAGTGTACCATTATGTAGTGTTAGGTCATAGTCTCCCTCTCGCTCGCTCTCTCACTCTCCCTCTCTCTCCCTATCTGTAGCGTGCTAAAGTCATGGGTTGTTTAATAGGGTTAGTACCTCCTGCTCCTCCATCAGTCTAAAACAAAACACGCCTCCTCCACACTAGCTCCGCCCACCCTCACAGTTACCCTTCCCCCTTCAGAAGAAGGAGTACTGGTTATCCACGGCCCGGGGAGCTCTGGCGGCCGCCTCCCTCTCCTCCCCCTCGCCTCCGCCTCCACCGCCTCCACCTCCTCCACCTCCTCCTCCTCCTCCTCCTCCTCCCCCCTCCAGCTGCAGCAGAGCAGCGTCCCTCTCCTCCCAGTCCTCTGCTCCTCCATCACTGCTCCCTGCCCCGCCTGCTGCTGGCCCCGGAGCTACGCTTACTCCTCCTGTTTGTGCGGCTCCTCCTCCGCCTGTTACTGCTGCTGCACCACCTCCTCCTCCTCCTCCTCCTCCTCCTCCTGCTGCTGCTGCTCCTGCTCCTGGTCCCACACCTCCTGACAGCTCTCCTGCACTCTCTCGCTCCTGCGGGGGAGTGGGCGGCGGGGGCCGACCGGGGGGCAGTGGGGGAGGGGGGGGCTGGGGGGGGCTACGGGGTCTGCTGGTCAAGTCTAACCACGCACGCCCGGAGAGAGAGAGAGGGGGGAGAGAGGGAGGGAGAGGGAAAGTGAGCGATCATGAGTAATATAAACAGAGATAGGAAGGGGGAGAAGGAAACAGAGGGAGCGGAGGGGAAGAGAGAGAGAGAGAGAGAGAGAGAGTTAGTGATGGATACAGAGACACAGAGACAGAGAGAGTTAGTGATGGATACAGAGACAGAGACAGAGACAGAGAGAGAGAGAGAGAGAGAGAGAGAGAGAGAGAGAGAGAGAGAGAGAGAGAGAGAGAGAGAGAGAGAGAGAGAGAGAGAGAGAGAGAGAGAGAGAGCGCGAAAGAAAGAAAGAGCAAGGGGGAGAGAAAGCAAATGAGAGCAGGTGAGCCTTTGTCGGGCAGGAGTCATCAGTCATGAGTCTTAAGAGTCATGGAATCAGTCCAGACTTCACACACACAAACGCACACTCTTTCTCTTTCTAAAAAGGTGTCTCTCTCTCTTGGCCCGGGTCTCTCTCTCACTTACACACAGTCAGAGATGGGGGTTGAAGGAGAGTCAGGATGGCGAGTGCTGATGACCTCACAAACTGTTGGCCGGCTGCCAGCCCTGTCCCGGCCTGCAAAGGATGATGGGACGGATACACAACACCAACAGTGAGGTCAGAGGCATGACGGAGGCGGAATGGGGGGTGGGGGGGGGCATCACATTAAAATGTCTTTCTGCTGGTCCTGATGTCATCATACAGCAATCATGTGACACACACACACACACTTTACATTGAATAAAAAAAAACATTTCACAGTGTACCCGCCTGTCTCGCTCCATCTGGCTGTCTCTCACTGTGTGTGTGTGTGTGTGTGTGTGTGTGTGTGTGTGTGTGTGTGTGTGTGTGTGTGTGTGTGTGTGTGTGTGTGTGTGTGTGTGTGTGTGTGTGTGTGTGTGTGTGTGTGTGTGTGTGTGTGTGTGTGTGTGTGTGTACCTGGCTGTCTGACGGCGGTAGCTCCTACAAAGCTGATGAGAGTGACGTCGGAGGCGCCCCCGGACTCCAGGGGGATGGGGTGAACCCGGAAGTGCTCCAGCATGTCGAAGATGGACTGAAACCACAGGTGCTGTACTCGGCACTGGCCGTCCTCATTCAGGGATAGACGCAGGTGCTGGGGGGGGGGGGGGGGGGTGGCACGGTGGGTTAGACGGTGGGTTAGCATGCTCATTAGCCTACCGGTTACCACACCAGGCCAAAGGTCAAACCTAACCTGGTCGTAGCTTTACGATACACAGTCACAACAATCTTCAGAATGACACATTACCAACACACAGCATTCCAACTGTCCAACAGACACTGGCCACTAAACCTTCGCAACCATCAACGCACGCCAGGTCAAAGGTCAAATATTCACCTTGGCCTTGCCCTGGAAGTTGAAGGTGAGGACGTACTCCCCGCGACGCGTCTCACTCTGGCGCACCAGGAAGACCCCGTGGCTGGCCAGACCCCCCGCCAGCACCAGCTGGGCCGCCTTCAGACGAGACAAGGTCCCGTGGAACCACTGGCACTCGCTCAAAGGGTGCTCCACCGTCTCAGAGGAAGTGACCTCGGAGAACAGAAAGGAGCCTGCGGGGGTGGAGGGGGGAGGTTATTGTGAACCCAAGGTGGTGAGACTATAGTACAGTACAGTGCAGGTGTCGACCTGTACAGTAAAGAACCGTACAGTAGAGAAGAGTACCGTAGTTAAGTGCAGGCGTTTACCTGTAGCGTCGGGAGTCTCTGCGAAGGGTGTTCCAAGACTAGCCCCGCCCCCTCCGAGGAGGCGGCCGTCTGGTTCGTCGAGGGGAGCTCGGGGAGGCAGCTCTGGCGGGAGGGGCTCCATTAGAGGGGAGGAGCCTCCGATCCCTCCATAACACACTGAAGATAGTTTCATTGGTTAGTGGTCATGTCTGACTGCATGAGAGATTTGACGACTTGCTACAGGACAAGTTAAACTTCCCTAGTTTACCGTTTAGGTGTGATGTTGATGAGCCAAAAACCTACCCATTTGTGACATCACAAGTGGGAGTGTCCACCCAGATCATTCTACTAGTCGTTACCGTCCACTGGGTAACGCTGGTCGACACATTAGACGATGAAAGAACCTAACTATAGAGTCGGTTTTTTAATAGTTTGTAACGTCTAATCACACCTGGCGGTAAAATGGGCATCATCATAAAGAAACCAATCACATCTGGCCTGTGAGCTTAGGCAGGCAGAGCAGCGCTGTGATTGGATGCTGGAGCAAGCAGTTGGGACTCACCTTGAGACAGGCGGTCGCCGAACTCGGGCGTGCCGCTGATGTCCAGATGGGCCCCGCACCGGCCCTCTCCCTCATCCTGCTCACTAGCGAAGACCCAACACAGCTTTACACACAACCTTACACATACATAACTTAACAAACACACACCCCCTCAAACAAAACATTACAATATACGACAAAATAAAGAGACCCATTATCAACAACTAGAGTCCCTTGTAAGGAATGAGACGGATGTTTGATCGGCTGCTTGACATCCCCGTCGCATGACTACCTCAGACAGATGCCGTTCCTGATGTCACTAAGCCACGCCCTCATCTGCACGGCGTCCCGCGTCTCGATCACATACTGTACCGCCCCTTCCAGCTGAGGGAGAACAACACGTGCACACGCACACACACACACACACACACACACACACACACACACACACACACACACACACACACACACACACACACACACACACACACACACACACACACACACACACACACACACACCAAGAGAGGGACAGAGATGGAACCAGAGGAAAGATTTAAGGACTCAGAATGTTAACATACATTTGTAAGGTAACTAGGTGGCTTAAAGAACAGAGGCGTGGGTTGTATTGAGGAGGAGAGGGAGGAGGAGGAGGTTACCTGCAGGAGGAAGGTGTTCTCCTTGTCTGGGACCTCCAGAGCTGTGGTGCTCCTCACGTCCACCATGGAACAGCAGGCCACCGTCACCCTGGGCTTAGAGGCCTGGAGGAATACAGGTTAACTACCGTTAGGGACCAGGAGGAACACAGTTATAGTTAGAGGCCTAGAGGAACACAGGTTAAATACCGTTAGGGACCAGGAGGAACACAGGTTAACTACCGTTAGGGACCAGGAGGAACACAGTTATAGTTAGAGGCCTGGAAGAAAACTGTTTAAATAAGGTTAGCGGCTTGGAGGAACACAGTTTTATTATAGTGAGAGGCCTTGAGGAACACAGTTTAAATTAATGTATAGGCCTAGGATAACATCATTTAATTAAAAGTTAAAAGCTTGGAGGAACAACGTTGGAGGCCAGGAGGAACACAGTTTTAATGAATGTATATACCTGGAAGAACATTGCTCAGTTAGACGTTATAGTTATATAACGCTATAGTTACTGAGTTAAATTAATATATTGAATATGGCTAACATGGTTTAAAAAACCATTTCAATAAAGTTAAAATACATTTTAGATAAAGCTAGAGTAACACAGTATAAGCGAGAGCAACATCATTTGAATCAGGTCTTCCTTGGTCAAACAAAAACCTCGTAAACGATACATAAATGAGGGAGACTTTGGAACAGGTTCTAAAGATGAAATCGATTTTGGGAGATTTTGAACGGTGGAAGAAGAGAAACAATCAACCTGCAGCTCATTCAATAGCACTTATTTATACTTATTTATTTGGACTAGTTTGAGGAAGTTTAAAGAAGGCTATCCAGAGGACAATTATTTAAATTGCAAATATAATTTATCTATGAATATATCATACGTTATGCTAAATATCTGGAATAATGTTTGTCCCAAAATATTAAGCAGCATGACACAGCTAAAAAGGCTTCATTGCTGTGAGGTGATCCAATTTCCTGCACTTAAAATTAAAAGGTTCTGAGAGATGGACCATTAAATGACTCTACAAAAGGTTATCGCATCCTGATCAATAAATAAATTAAATAATTGTAAGGTAGTTATGGGTGTTATATTACGATAGTAACGTGAATAGTATAGTAGTGTTGATGTTTACTTTAAGGGAGTATTATAAGGTTTCTAAGGGTTCAGGCTCTAGGGTTCCGCGGGTTAGGGTCCTTCATGAGCGTCTTAGCCAAGGGTTTGGGTTCTATAGGAGTGTTCTGGAGTCAGGGATGCATTCCAAGGGTTCTAAGGGATGCAAGGATTCTATAGAGAGGGTTCTGTGTGTCAGAAGGAGACCGACCTTGGGCGGGATGAAAAACTCCAGGTAGTACTCCTCCCCCCGCTCCGCCCCCTCCTTCTCCCTCTCCTTCAGGACCAGCCGACACTTGTGCCAGCGTCCGCCGCGCCAGGGCACTCCCCCTCCGCTGGTCAGGGCCGGCGTGGGCGCGGCCTGGCCCGAGGCCCCGTTGCCATCGGTGACGGCAGCCGAGTGGTGCAGCAGGCCGAAGGAGAAGCCCGGGAAGCCGTGGCTCCCCAGCAACTCGTCGCTGGTGGTGCTGACACTGACCCCGCCCTCCCTCACCAGTCGGCCGGCCCGCCGGCTGGGGCCCAGGGCGGAGGCCCCCAGGGACGAGGCCCCCGCGCTGCTGGGGGGCAGGGACGCTGAGCCGGGGTGGCCCACGGAGGGCGGTGGCGAGCGGGACAGCCTCAGCTTGTCCAGCCGGTGGCTCCACTTCTCCTTCTCCCCGCCCTCGCCGTTGCTGCGGCGGCGGTCGCGGGCCGCCTCGGAGAGGGAGAGGGAGGTGGCGCTGCTGGAGGAGGAGGGGGGCAGGGAGGAGGAGGAGGAGTGGGGCAGGGACAGCGGCAGGGAGAGGGAGACCGGCATGGAGGAGGTCGGGGTGGGCGGCTGCGTGCCGGAGGTCCGTTTGGCGGAGGAGGGGGCCGCGTCGTGGACCCCCATGGTGTAGCTGTAGCTGGAGGGGAGGGGGCTCTGGGGGGCGTCGCCGGAGGAGCTCCGCCAGTGGAGGATGCCACGGACGCTGCCGCGCACACTCCGGCCCACACTACGCAGCGAGAAGCGCTTCTTCAGCTTGCCCTTGGACCCACTCGGCGTGCCGTTGCCCTTGGAGCCCGGAGGGGGCGTGGTCGAGGAGAAGGGGGGAGGGTTCTGAGAGGAGAGGGAGGAGTCAGCGTGGTCCTCCGCAGACTCCGCCTCCCTCTCCTCCGGATGTTCTCCGTCCTCGCCGACGGGCACCCCGCCCAGCCAGCTGTCCTCCTCTTCCTCCTCCTCCTCCTCCTCCTCCTCCTCCACCGGGGCCTCCTCGCTCCCAGCCGCCACGCCTCCCCTCTCCTCCCGTCGCCCGTTGTTCCCGCCCCCAGAGGAGGAGCAGGAGGAGGAGGAGGAGGGAGGGAGCATCTGGGTGTGGGCGTACGAGTCCTGGAAGCGGTCGCCTCCGCGGTGCTCCAGCACCAGCCGGGCCGGGGGTTGCTTGGCCCCGGGCCGCGGAAGGCCCCCGGGGGCCCCGGACCGTGGCAGGCCCCCGGGCGGGGGAAGCAGGCAGACGACCTCCTCCTCCAGGGAGGGGGGGTCTATCTGGGGAGCCCAGCTCCCCATGTCCTCCCTGCCAGAGACGCAGTTGGGTGGGCCGATCCCCTCCAACTCGCTCTGGAAGTGGCGGACGAAGCGGTCCGTGAAGCGGCGGCAGAAGGCCCCAGCCGCATCGGGGGAGTAGTGGGGGTTCTCCTGGAGGAACGCCCGAAAGTGGCGGGCGAAGTCGCCGGCGGCCACGCGGGCGTGAAGCTCACAGAACTCGGTCCAGCTAAGACAAGGGGAGGGGGAGGGCGTGGGGGTGTCGGACAATGAGGAAGTGGGGCCCTGGGGGGGCGGGCTGATGAGCGGGGGCAGAGGAGGGGGTCTGGAGGAGAGGGGGAGGAGAGAGGGGGAGGGAGGGGAAGGGGATGGGGAAGGGGGCAGGGAGGAGGAGCTGGCTGCCCTAGGGCTGGGCGGGGTCAGGAGTGAGCCGTTCATGCTCCGATTGGCCGGGGTTTGTGATTGAACAAGGAAGGATCCAATCACTTCAGACCGGCGAGGACAGTGCAGAGGGCTTGCACAGCTGGGCCAGGGGACAAGGGGTAAACACTGCACATCGGTCTAGTAATTTGCACGTGGGTGTGATCTCTAGTGTTGCCTTCATTTCCATTTAAAGTTGAATTGTTAGAATGCACCGCAACACAGCCCAACGGCAGGCGTTTGGAGAGGCCCAGGTTTCTACAAGGGAAGTCTCCGTGCTACATTATCTTCTAAAATAGGAGTATAGTTTTAACAGAAATAGTTGTCTGTTACTAGGGAGTAAGGGAGTGGACGAGAGGTACGTGAGATGGGATAGCAAGGCAGACACTGTCTTTACAGATGACCAAACACACACAATACAGATACAGCCTGTGGAGTAAACAGAGTATATATTAGACTGACACATACATCAATTATGTTACTGCTTCAGGGTGCACACAGTTTATCTATGTAATTGAATTAAACGTCAAATAACACATGTTTGCCATGATATCCTAGCATTTAATGTACGAAACGGGTATTTTCTACCATAATTATGATTTATTGCTCACCATTGTGACTGAGTGGTGGGACCCCGCTGCAAGGAGAAGAGATGAAGCAGCAGGTTACATGTTGAACACACAGCAGAGGTTAGGTCAGGTTATAACAGATGATACTTTTAGATCAGGGGGTCGCAACCAGTGTGTGTGTAATCTAGTCTCTGTGATTTTTATCAGCTTTCTGTAAGACGTGTAGCGCTAGCTAGCTAATAACAGCTACACAGCATTACCTTGCCGTTATAGCGCACATCTAAACGCACTAGTCTGCGCTGACTAACGCAAACAGCAGCAGCCATCAGGAAATAGTGAACTTAAGTCAAACAACAACATCCACATTTGAAATCAAAAAAGGAAAAGATTATTTGAGAGATGCGCTAATGAGACGCTAGCTAGCCCGCTAGCTTGCTATTAATAAACCAGCAAGATTTACTCCCACAACAATGCATTTCTCCGAAATCTTTACCTGTATATCGTATTTCCTCTAACTCCAATATGTTGTTTCAGTGAGATTGCAACACTATTTTCTCCGTCTTCGTCATAGTTAACGCAAATAATCAATTAATAATGCTTGTTGTTGTTGCTAAATATGAATATTGCTGTGCCTTGCCTGTGTCCGTTCTTCTCGTGCTGGTCCTCCCCCTCCTATCGCGAGAGTACAGTGAGGGTGCCTGTTATTCTCGCGTTGCGGCCGTGACAGTTGACGTCAGAGACGACCTGAGATTCATTTTCGCAGACAACATTTATTATTAATTTACCATTTATTTAGTGGACACTTTCATCCAAAGTAATTTACAGTGACTGTTTTTTCAATGATACAAGTCATTAAGTAGCAATTTACGGAAGATGATGAGTACACGCAGACTGTTGACATTGGGTTTTGAACCAAGTACCTTTCGCCTGGGAGTCAAACACCCTAACCACTAAACAATCATACTACACTTCCACGTTTGTTGAATGCGCTGTAGTCATAACATACACTTCTACGAGGGAATTTATACGAATAGGCCTACATCTCTGACGTATTCAATAACAAACAGAACCCTTTAATTTAAAAGGGTTCTTCGGTTTAACAGCTGGAGAAGTGAAAACATGAATTATCTTTAACTCCCAAGCCCACGATTCGCAAAACAACTCCCGCACACACACGCCCGGACACACGCACACACAGACACACACACACACACACACACACACACACACACACACACACACACACACACACACACACACACACACACACACACACACACACACACACACACACACACACACACACACACACACACACACAGACAGACAGACAGATATACACAGATTTCTAGATTGTTCGATATAGTATTCTTGAAGTGAAGTTCAATATGCCAGGAAAACTTAATATAGGCCTAACGGACATATTATGTTAAAACTGGGTAAAAGGGTGGAAAGTTCAGAAGCTAAATAAATAACATAAAACACGGCTAGCCGGGACGAATCAGGAACATTCGGGACGAATCAGGAACATTCTGTAACCACTCAGGAACGAGGGCGATGATGACTTCAGAAAACCGGAAACCAAAACGTCGCTCGCCGCTCCCATTGGCCAGAAGGGATGAAGCGTCGAGAAGCGTCCAGAAGGCAGAGAGACGCTATATAAAGTTGGACGGAGGAGTAGTCGGACATCCAAAGCAAAGCTTTAATCCCAACAGCGATCCAAGACGGGCGAAGAGACAGAGCAAGGGCTCTTTTCTACACGGAACACTTAACAATAACAACAACAACTAGTAAGTACGCTACAACCTTCTGATTACGCAAAGGGAAAAGCTTTGCCGTCTGCCTACATTATAATTGATGCCGACCGATTCCAGATACTTTTCCAATTTTTAAAGATTCCCTTCCCAGGTATTTGAATGAAATGTTAGTCTTTATTGTGAGGCCAAACTAAATTCATTTTTAATTGATGCTCAGTTGTGTTGTTAAAACCTAATTATAATTGCTACAAATATCTGAGATCTTATCGGCCTGACATACTTCTTTGATGATTACATAATTATTTATCCTATAACTGTCTATAATGTCTATAACTGTCTATAAGTATAATTTCTTTTTCAGTTTACATTGTGTTGATATTTGGAAAACATAATTCTAAGGCTTATCTTTAAACCTTTAACTCCCAGACAGCTATCCTCAGCAAGATGTCTTCTGCTAAGGGTGTAGCGGTCGGTATTGACCTTGGCACCACCTACTCCTGCGTGGGGGTGTTCCAGCACGGTAAAGTGGAGATCATCGCCAACGACCAGGGCAACCGGACCACCCCAAGCTACGTGGCGTTCACAGACACGGAGAGACTCATCGGAGACGCGGCCAAGAACCAGGTGGCCATGAACCCCACCAACACCGTGTTCGACGCCAAGCGCCTGATTGGCCGAAAGTTTGACGATGCGGTGGTGCAGGCGGACATGAAGCACTGGCCATTCACGGTGATGAGCGACGCGGGGAAGCCCAAAATCCAGGTGGAGCACAAGGGGGAGAACAAGTCCTTCTACCCTGAGGAGGTGTCCTCCATGGTCCTGGTGAAGATGAAGGAGATTGCCGAAGCCTACCTGGGCCAGAAGGTGTCGAACGCCGTCATCACGGTTTCCAGCTTACTTCACAACGACTCCCAGCGTCAGGCCACCAAGGACGCAGGAGTGATAGCCGGCCTCAACGTCCTGAGGATCATCAACGAGCCCACGGCGGCCGCCATTGCCTACGGTCTGGACAAAGGCAAGAGCAGCGAGCGCAACGTCCTGATCTTTGACCTGGGTGGGGGCACCTTCGACGTCTCCATCCTGACCATCGAAGACGGCATCTTTGAGGTGAAGTCCACGGCCGGAGACACTCATCTGGGTGGAGAGGACTTTGACAACCGCTTGGTTAACCACTTTGTGGAGGAATTCAAGAGAAAGTTCAAGAAGGACATCAGCCAGAACAAGAGGGCTTTGAGGAGGCTTCGCACGGCTTGTGAGCGAGCCAAGAGAACCCTGTCGTCCAGCTCCCAGGCGAGCATCGAGATCGATTCTCTGCATGAGGGCACAGACTTCTACACCTCCGTCACCAGGGCACGCTTCGAGGAGTTGTGTTCAGACCTCTTCAGGGGAACACTGGAACCCGTGGAGAAAGCCCTGAGGGACGCCAAGATGGACAAGGGCCAGGTCCACGACATCGTCCTGGTGGGAGGATCCACGCGAATCCCCAAGATCCAGAAACTCCTGCAGGACTTATTCAACGGCAGGGAGCTCAACAAGAGCATCAACCCAGACGAGGCTGTGGCTTACGGCGCCGCCGTGCAGGCCGCCATTCTCAGCGGCGACACGTCGGCGATCGTCCAGGACCTGCTGCTCCTGGACGTGGCGCCACTTTCCCTGGGAATAGAGACGGCCGGAGGAGTCATGACGCCCCTGATCAAACGGAACACCACCATCCCCACCAAACAGACTCAGACCTTCAGCACATACGCCGACAACCAGCCCGGGGTCCTGATCCAGGTCTTGGAAGGAGAGAGAGCCATGACCAAGGACAATAACCTGCTGGGCAAGTTCGAGCTGTCAGGAATCCCGCCCGCTCCGAGAGGGGTACCTCAGATCGAGGTCACCTTCGACATCGACGCAGACGGCATTCTGAACGTGTCTGCTGTAGACAAGAGCACGGGAAAACAGAACAAGATCACCATCACTAACGACAAGGGCCGCCTGAGCAAGGAAGACATCGAGAGGATGGTTCAGGAAGCAGACCAGTACAAGGTAGAAGACGAGCAGCAGAGGGAGAATATAGCGGCCAAGAACGCCCTGGAGTCCTACGCCTTCAACATGAAGAGTAGCCTGCGGGAGGACAACCTGAAGGACAGAGTGAGTGAGGAGGACAGGAAGGAGGTGGAGGAGAAGTGTGAGCAGGCCATCCTCTGGCTGGAGAACAACCAGCTAGCGGAGAAAGAGGAGTACCAACACCAGCTGAAGGAGTTGGAGAAGCTGTGTAACCCCATCATCTCCAGGCTGTACCAGGGGGGAGTGCCAGCCGGCAGCTGTGGAGCGCAGGCCAGAGCTGGCTCCCAGGGGCCCACCATAGAGGAGGTGGACTAACGCAGACTGTTGGACTGAATGGAGTATGATCAATATGACTGTTATGGATTAAAAGGGTATTTCTTTACAATGCTATATGATGGCTAAGCACTTTGGCCAAATGTTCACATGTGATGTAAATATGTTCATGCAAGGCCAAATCAATTACTGTTTAACATTTTCCCTATTATTGTTGCGAGTTACATGGAATATATATATATATATTGGATATATATATTTATGTCTCTTTAATTTATATGTTTATGTCTCTTTATGATGCTTATGATGCTTGCAGAAATAGGTCTTATATAGAAACTGCGGTTTTGAATCTGCCGAGATTGTTGGGAAGAAGAAATGTAAATTAAATGTTTTGAACTGAAATAAAATACAATCTTGGAAATTCATATTTTGTTTGTGTGGCCGAGGTTCTGCTTCAACAAAATGGGAAAGGAGGAAATGTACAAACCTTATTAACACATTCAAAAATATATTAGAAAACCCACACACATTTGTAAACTAAAATATGTTGAGCAGTAGATCTCCATTGAGACTTAATATCAATACAATGTGATGATATATCCTCACTTAGGGTTCATCTGACCTTAATAAACTGTTCTGTTGGGGTCACTGTTAGGTGACCCCAACGTGTATTTTTTTTGTATCAGTAGCCAACTGACATAACTGACAGAGCGACGCGTGGTGATTTTCGGACAAGCCGAGGGTCTGTGACGAGAGCACGTCACCGAGGACGCCAGCGGAGTTTTTGGAGTTGAGGTGAAGATAACCCTGTAGACTATTTCCTTTAAGGGAAGTTGTGGACTTATTTTACGTTTCATATTTTAGCTAGTCCAAACATTTTAATGTCCTGATTATTAATAAACTGTTTAAACGTGCCCGTGGTGCCATCTCTTGCGCCCGGCGCATAGGCCTACCTAATGACAAGGATTGGTCCTGAGTCATGTGACGAAGCACGTACATTACGCCAGCAGTTGGAGTGTGGTGTTGATGGAACCCTGTAGACTATTTCCTTTAAGGGAAGTTGTGGACTTATTTACGTTCATATTTTACTAGTCCAAACATTTTAATGTCCTGATTATTAATAAACTGTTGATCCCATCCCAGGTCCCATCCCCTTTAAGAGCCATGAGCGCATTTGAATCTGACGAGTTGATATTTTGACAGCGCGTCTGCAGTCTCCGATGAGACAGACGCACATGAATTTCAAACTGCAAGTGGCTCAGTTAATGGCCAAATAATATGGCCTAATTCACACATGGAATAAGGTTTTCTTCCACAACTTCAGAAATACTGAGTCCTCAAATACATTTCGGCAAAGAAAACGTATCTGAACAACGCGCCACTGACTTTAAACCAGGTATTTCCTGGTTTGTGGCGCAAGTGGTTTATGAAACGTCAAAATAGCAACAGGGTATGGCAAGCCAACCCCGCCAGAAAACGCCATCATTTAGTTAGTGTGAGGCTGCCGGGTTGTTAAAGCAGGTTCCTAACTAGTTACATGGGCCTCCTCCATCACCATCGTCAGGAAGTGAGTCAGAAACATGTTAGAATAAGTACAATATTTAAAACATTGTTGTTGCTTTAAAATACTGAAATGTTTTTTTATTTCTTTTTTTTTATTCTTGTTTTTTTTGTACGTTTACAATGGTTAATTTTGTTGAAGGGAATGTGCTTCACAGAATGGTGCTTGGTATGAAAACTAGAAATGTTTTTGGTTTTTATGGTAAAGCATGTGTACAAAACGTATTTGAATTTAAAGTTGTATTTCTGATAGAACAAACTCAATTTGGTTACATTAGAAGTTTACATTTACATTGAGGACAATTAGCAGACGCGTTTATTCAAAGTGACTTACAATAAGTACATTTGTCATAAGAAAAGTGTTAATTTACTTTTTCTTCTTTCGTCTCTTGGCTTCATTTTTTCTTTTCATTTTTCGTTTTGAAACAAGCATTTGAATCTCATAGCAAGTTTCTTTTTAGAGCCATTGGGGAATGGAGGAATGGTATTTGGATTGGTGGTGATGGGGATAGCTGTATGGGAGTTTACAGTTAAAAGATAAGCGTTAGAAATTGGAGTTGGGTCTTCATAATAGAAACATTTATAAAGAAATTAAAATGTTTCCCCTGGTACAGCCTGGACATGATGGGGTTACACACAGTACTCGAGTTGTAAAAAATAATCAGGGGGGATGATGGATTGGATTTAACGTTTAGGAACAGATCATTTGTGCTGATGACAATGCATATGCTGGGAGACCAACGGTGTACCCTTTTCATTATTGTTTAAGCACAAAGATAATTATATTAATCTAAAACAACATGCATCCTATATTATAGCATGCATGTATATATTATATGTTACGTGTCAGATACTCTTGTCATTGAACTGGACCAAGGCACCTCAGAATTGGAGTTGGTCCCCAGGCTGGCATGGCTACCACTGCTTTTACATAGTTACATAGTTACATAGTTAGTGAAATACAGAGGACAAATTTTCCCACTGGGTTCAAGTGCAACTTCATACTCATGCTACCTATAATTCTATTGGAAATTCCTTAATTAAATGTTGAAACCAAACCTCACAAAATATTGTAAATGAGCATGAATCCTCTCAAGTCAAGTCCATTTTAATTTGAGTGCAAGAACTAAGGGATTAAACAAATGTACCATTTACAAAGTCTGAAAATATTACATATAAAACAAATGCATAGCACCACGGGACATTTCTTAAACTTGACATGGCCAAACAAAAGAAAAAAAGGGGAAGCAATTCATTACTGAATGAATGAATTGATTGATTTACATTTTCATTATAGCTTTCATAATCAAAATGTTGTAAAACTGGAAACACAGCTTCTCCAACTCCTTCAGCTGGTGTTGGTACTCCTCTTTCTCCCCTAGCTGGTTGTTCTCCAGCCAGAGGATGGCCTGCTCACACTTCTCCTCCACCTCCTTCCTGTCCTCCTCACTCACTCTGTCCTTCAGGTTGTCTTCCCGCAGGCTACTCTTCATGTTGAAGGCGTAGGACTCCAGGGCGTTCTTGGCCGCTATATTCTCCCTCTGCTGCTCGTCTTCTACCTTGTACTAGTCTGCTTCCTGAACCATCCTCTCGATGTCTTCCTTGATCAGGCGGCCCTTGTCGTTAGTGATGGTGATCTTGTTCTGTTTTCCCTTGCTCTTGTCTACAGCAGACACGTTCAGAATGCCGTCTGTGTCGATGTCGAAGGTGACCTCGATCTGAGGTACCCCTTTCGGAGCGGGCGGGATTCCCGACAGCTCGAACTCGCCCAGCAGGTGGTTGTCCTTGGTCATGGCTCTCTCTCCTTCCAAGACCTGGATAAGGACCCCGGGCTGGTTGTCGGCGTATGTGCTGAAGGTCTGTGTCTGTTTGGTGGGGATAGTGGTGTCCCTTATGATCAGGGGTGTCATGACTCCTCCGGCCGTCTCGATGCGCAGGGATAGGGCTGTCCTTCCACGGCTGTGGTAGGCGGCCTGCGTGGTGGTCTGCATGGCGGCACCGTAAGCCTTGGATGAGTATGGGAGTTTGGGGATAGCTGTATGGGAGTTTACAGATAAAAGATAAGTGTCAGAAATGATGATTAGTTATGTCTGCATAATAGCAACATTTATAAAGAAATTAAAAGAATGTTGACAGTTCCAATCGTTCCAATATATAAATAATAATGTAATATGTTAAAAACTATGTTATAATAATCTAATAAAACAGTTTACATGTTAAATATTTTTCTTAAGTATTGTTATACATCTATATTATTGCATAGATTAACTGACTTTTTAAATGGAGAAAACTCTACGAGAGGTAGAGATGCATAGTGTCATACTGTTAATAGTATTTATGGGGATGATTAAAGACAAGTCCTTCTATGGCAAGTCTTTCAAAATATACTTTTAATTGAAAATAAAATATTTCTTTACCTTTAAGCCTACAATCATCTTTCAAGATTGTCTAAAGATTCAAAGGACTTTATTGGCATTGACATATTAGGCCTACATTCACATTGCCTAAGCACAAAATGTCAAATAAGATACAGCATAAGATAGAAAACAATAGTACAAATTCATTTTCTTGAAGAAAATCCTCTTGTCACTTGTCCGGACATTGTCAACTTCTGTACCAGACATGTCACTCTCATATCTTACCTATATGTGTCATCTCTTTCATGACCGTGTGTGCCAGTAAATTGCCACTCTTCTGTGTACATGTCCATTTAACTTCACTCTTATTTGTTGGCACTGGCATGGAAATATTGACATATAACTAGAGGGTTCACTGTATTGTCTGCACACACACACACACACACACACACACACACACACACACACACACACACACACACACACACACACACACACACACACACACACACACACACACACACACACACACACACACACACACACACACACACACACACACACACGCACACACACTCTCTCCTCTCTTTTTCTCTGACTCTCTCTCTTTGACTATGTCTCTCTCTCCCTCCCTCTCTTTCTCTGACTCTCTCCCTGACTTTCACCATATATCCAGTTCTCGAAATAGGCCACCAGCAATGTCATCGTCATCTACTGGAGGGAGGGTATTGTGATTTTTGGTAAAACGGATGCAATAATGATCAGAAGGAGGGAAGGGGTGAATGGATGTTATTCTGACATCAATACCCCTAGTAAAAACGAAATCCAGTGTATTTCCTTTATCGTGGGTGGGATCTTTCACATGCTGAAGAAAATTTTGATCATTAAGAAGCTTCTGGAAAGTTTTTGGTTGGTCAGGGAAATTAAAATCCCCAACTATAATGATTTTATCATTTTTGGGACATATGATGGACAACATTTCTCCAAACTGAGAATAGAAGTCTAATTTAGAACCAAGGGGTGGCCGATAGACAGTCACAGTAAGTAGGTCTTCAGGCTGTTTGATCATCAATGCTAAGTATTCAAATGATGAAAAAAAACCTAATTGACGTGGCTCAGATTCTGAATATCTCTCAGAATAAATAACGGCGACCCCACCCTGTTTTCCAACTGGTCTATTTACGTGATGAAAGGTGAAATCATTTGGACAAGACGCTCTCAACTTATTGTCAGCAGTAGCGTCGGTAAGAAAGGTTTCAGTTAAAAACATAAAGCTAATATTTTCTTTAGAAATCAAATGTTTCAAATTTGGGATTTTATCATCAGAGAGGGAACGGAGATTCAAAAGTGCAAAGTTTATCATCATGGGGAAGAGGGGTATACACAGCTTCTCCAACTCCTTCAGCTGGTGTTGGTACTCCTCTTTCTCCGCTAGTTGGTTGTACACCTGCCAGAGGATGGCCTCCTCACACTTCTCCTCCACCTTCTTCCTGTCCTCCTCATTCACTCTGTCCTTCAGGTTGTGCCGCAGGCTGCTCTTCATGTTTAAGGTGTAGTACTTCAGGGCGTTCTTGGCCGCCTTTTTCTCCCTCTGTTGCTCGTCTTCTACTTTGAATTTGTCTGCTTCCTGCACCATCCTCTTGATGTCTTTCTTGCTCAGGCGACCTTTGTCGTTGTTGATGTGTTGTTTTTTGACCGTGCTCTTGTCCACAGCAGACACGGTCAGAATGCCGTCTGCGTCGAGGTCGAAGGTGACCTCGATCTGAGATACCCCTCTCGGAGCGGGCGGGATTCCCGACAGCTCGAACTCGCCCAGCAGGTGGTTGTCCTTGGTCATGGCTCTCTCTCCTTCAAAGACCTTGATCAGGACCCAGGGCTGGTTGTCAGTGCCTGTGCTTAAGGTATGAGTCTGTCTGGTGGGGATGGTGGTGTTCCGTAGGATCAGGGGTGTCATGACTCCTCCGTCCGTCTCGATGCCCAGGGATAGGGCTGTCCTGCCACGGCTGGGGTAGGCAGCCTGCATGGCGGCACCGTAAGCCTTTACAGTTAAAAGTTTACAGTTAAAAGATAAGTGTTAGAAATTATTATTAGTTATGTCTTCATAATCGCAACATTTCAAAAGAAATTAAAAAAAAATGTTGACGGTTCCAATAGTTACAACATTTAAATAATAATGTAATCCGTAAAAACTGTTATACGGAACTGTCATAATATAGGGTTAATCTAATCATACAGTTTTACAACTATCTTTCTAAGTATTATTATACATCTATATAATTATATAGATTAACTGACATTTTAATTGGAGAAAACTACGAGAGGTAGAGATGCATAGTGTCATACTGTTAATAGTATTTATGGGGATGATTAAAGACAAGACTTTAAATGGCAAGTCTTTCAAAATATACTTTTAATTGAAAATAAAATGTTTCTTTCACCTTTAAGCCTACAATCATCTTTCAAGATTGTCTAAAGATTCAAAGAACATCATTGGCATTGATATATTAGGCCTACATTCACATTGCCTCAGCACAAAATTTCAAATAAGATACAGCGTAAGATACAAAACGAGAGTACAAAATTATTTTCTTGAAGAATTTCTTCATTTAACTATTAACTAATCAATGTCTTTGTCCGGACATCTCAACTTCTGTACCAGACACGTTACTCTTATATGTCACGTATGTGTCATCTCTTTCATGACTGTGTGCCAGTAAATTTCCACTCTTCTGTGTACTTGTCCATTTATCTTCACTCTTATTTGTTGGCACTGAAACTCTCAGTGCCAGTTGTACAGCTGTAGACGATAACTGTTTAGAGTCTAAACAGTTATCGTCTACAGCTTTAGAACAGGCTCAAGAGTTTTAAACTTTAGACTCTTGAGTCTTCATGGCAGGGGCGAGATCTTCCCTTGAACAAACTGTATGCAACGCTTTGTATACACTTTGAATCCTTTCTGATACTGCCCTTATGTCACATTGATGATTACAATCATCGATTGTCAATATTCTAATTTAAATGTAAATTCAGTGAATTAAACAAAATTGCATAGCCCCAGGCTCAAGTGGATAAATAACCTATGGAAATAGTGTTGTTTAACAAAACATAGAACATAGAAATAAGGGTTTGCTTACATTTGTCGGTCTTTTCAGTCTTGTAGATTGTTTCAGGCTTCTTGTGGTCAGCTGACGGTACTGTGGGTTCTTTTATACTAAACCTTTGTCCTCTATATCGTCCTGATTACATCCTAAGTTAGCGCCCACATTAGGGTGACGTAGCCATAAAGTGGAGCCGTCTTTTAATGCTGTGTATCATCCTGTGTGATTAGTTTCTCCCATGTGAGAAACGAAATAGATATTGTGTGCAGTTAGATTTGTTTTTTTAAGTCTGCAATAGTCATCATCATATTTCGATAATGAGTGGTTTGGCTTCCCGGAACAATCTGGGCGAGACATAACTGGAAATAACCTTAATCAAAAACAAAGGGTAAAAAATATGAAACCAACAGAGGAGAGCATCAGAGAGAGAAAGGATGACAAACCTGCAGAACTGGTTTCACAACATCACCTGCCCATTCCCGAGAGAGCGAGATCGTCAGTCTAAAACAATCATGGAATAAGTTAAACAACCGCGCCAAGCAGCACTTTTTCCACACTCTAAGCATGTTTGAAGTACCTTTTTAAACGTTTTAAATGGGAAAAAATAGACCACATTTTTACACATAACAGGTATCAGAGGAATGAGAAGAAAACAGAGGTTACATTCCATATAAACAGTAAGCAGTGGCGGATTCTAGGGTGTGGCCAGGGGACTGCATCCCGGCCAACCCTTGTCGTATTTGCAATATTTTATTTGTATATATATTGTGGCAGAACGCCAGGGAGGAGTGAGGGGAGTGGGTGATTGCAGGGAGGTATTTGGCAGCCTGCTGGCGCCACTTCCAAGCCTTTCATGGACTTTCTCCCGTTAACGAGACAGGAGTGCTTGGGGTTAAAGGGGAGAGCAGGTCACCACAAGCTAGAGCTAGGGCTAGCAAACTACAGAGAGTATCTGAGTGATCTTCTGTAAGCATGTGTACTGCCAACGAGAGAGAAGAGAGAGAGAGAGAGAGAGAGAGAGAGAAGAGAGAGAGAGAGAGAGAGAGAGAGAGGAGAGAGAGAGAGAGAAGAGAGAGAAGAGAGACAGAGAGACAGAGAGAGAGAGAGACAGAGAGACAGAGAGAGAGAGAAAGAGAGGGACAGAGAGGGAGAGAGTGAGAGAGAGAGACAGAGAGAGAGAGAGACAGAGAGACAGAGAGAGAGAGAGACAGAGAGACAGACAGAGAAGTGAGAGAGAGAGACAGAGAAGAGAAAGCGAGAAAGCGAAAGAGAGAGCGAGAAGCGAGAGAAGAGATATAAAAACTAAAGGTTGGTGGAATCAATTCATGCTTATGAGGGATAAAAATGGAAACCTTTTTTTTTACAAATCCTATTCCATTCCTATTTTATAAAAAATATATTGATTTTGCGGGCATGCTCAGGAGGTAGAGTGGGTTGGCTGGTAACACCGGAAGATAAATAGTTCGATCCCTAGCTCCTCCTAGCTGAGCGTTGGAGGTGGTCCCGAGCAAGACGCCTCTCCCTTACTGCTCCCGACGAGCTGGCTGTCGCCTTGCATGGTTGACACCGCCGTTGGCGAGTGAATGTGTGCATAGATTGGTGAATGTTTACTGTAAAGCGCTTTGAGTGGCCACTGGTTAGAAAGGCGCTACATAAGTGCAGTCCATTTACCATTTTATTTTAGCACAATCAAAATCATCATTATAAAACTCTCTCGATTAGACCTAGACAAACTTGAAGAGGTGAAACATTTATACCATTACGTTCCTGTTATAATAAATTAATAGAACAATGAATTTGTAGGGATCTCTATTTTTATTGTTTCTGCAATGTGGAATAAAATCATGCTTATAAGGGAAATAGCATGAAAAATTTCTCATGCTTCCGTTTCTTTTTTGCAAACATATTTCCACTCAGTCCAACTTTATACAATCATTTTGTGGCCTTGCATGAACGTATTAATATTTACATAGCAAGGACAAATCCGGTGTTAAATGGATTTGGGATATGTTTGGTATGGTAACGAGTTGGAACGTTAGTTTTGGAGCACAAAAAACGTCTATAGAGGCATTCTTCAGTTTGCTGTTTTTAGCCAATTCTATCAAAACGCTATAAACTTGGAACGATAGAGGCATGTGTTATGGTAAAAACTAAATCACTATTTTAGAAGTAGAATGTAGATAACTTTGTAAGTGTACAGATTGTTTAATAAAAATGACATTTTATACACACAATACCATCAGTAGATCATATAAAATGTCCTTTTTAATAAACATCTGTACACTTACAAAGTTACCAATGCCTCGTTTTATATGTTAAGACCCTTATTATACAGAAGTGTCGGGCTACTTATAAAGAAGTGTCAGGCTACTTCTAGCCTTTTAATTGGTTTATAATAGCGATTTAGTTTTTACCATAACAAATGCCCCCATCGTTCCAAGTTTATAGCTTTTTGGTAGAATCGACTAAAAACAGCCAACTCAAGAATGCCTCTGTACGCGCTTTTTTACTCCCAAACGAACATTCCAACTAACCATACTAAACATATCCCAGATCCATTTTACACTGGATTTTGTCCTTTAATGGTACACGGTGAGCCACGTGAGGCCCCAAGAAGTACCCTTTTAATCCATAACAGTCATATTGATCATACTCCATTCAGTCCAACAGTCTGCTTTAGTCCACCTCCTCTACGGTGGGCCCCTGGGAGCCAGCTCTGGCCTGCGCTCCACAGCTGCCGGCTGGCACTCCCCCCTGGTACAGCCTGGAAGATGATGGGGTTAACACAGCTTCTCCAACTCCTTCAGCTGGTGTTGGTACTCCTCTTTCTCCGCTAGCTGGTTGTTCTCTCCAGCCAGAGGATGGCCTGCTCACACTTCTCCTCCACCTCCTTCCTGTCCTCCTCACTCACTCTGTCCTTCAGGTTGTCCTCCCGCAGGCTACTCTTCATGTTGAAAGGCGTAGGACTCCAGGGCGTTCTTGGCCGCTATATTTCTCCCTCTGCTGCTCGTCTTCTACCTTGTACTGGTCTGCTTCCTGAACCATCCTCCTCGATGTCTTCCTTGCTCAGGCGACCCTTGTCGTTAGTGATATGGTGATCTTGTTCTGTTTTTCCCGTGCTCTTGTCTACAGCAGACACGTTCAGAAATGCCGTCTGCGTCGATTGTCGAAGGTGACCTCGATCTGAGGTACCCCTCTCGGAGCGGGCGGGATTCCCGACAGCTCGAACTTGCCCAGCAGGTTGTTGTCCTTGGTCAAGGCTCTCTCTCCTTCCAAGACCTGGATCAGGACCCCGGGCTGGTTGTCGGCGTATGTGCTGACGGTCTGAGTCTGTTTGGTGGGGATGGTGGTGTTCCGTTTGATCAGGGGCGTCATGAACTCCTTCCGGCCGTCTCGATGCCCAGGGAGAGTGGCGCCACGTCCAGGAGCAGCAGGTCCTGGACGATCGCCGACGTGTCGCCGCTGAGAATGGCGGCCTGCACGGCGGCGCCGTAAGCCACAACCTCGTCTGGGTTGATGCTCTTGTTGAGCTCCCTGCCGTTGAATAAGTCCTGCAGGAGTTTCTGGATCTTTGGGATTCGCGTGGAGCCTCCCACCAGGACGATGTCGTGGACCTGGCCCTTGTCCATCTTGGCGTCCCTCAGGGCTTTCTCCACGGGTTCCAGTGTTCCCCTGAAGAGGTCTGAGCTCAACTCCTCGAAGCGTGCCCTGGTGACGGAGGTGTAGAAGTCTGTGCCCTCGTGCAGAGAATCCATCTCGATGCTCGCCTGGGAGCTGGACGACAGGGTTCTCTTGGCTCGCTCACAAGCCGTGCGAAGCCTCCTCAAAGCCCTCTTGTTCTGGCTGATGTCCTTTCTTGAACTTCCGCTTGAATTCCCTCCACAAAGTGGTTTAACCAAGCGGTTGTCAAAGTCCTCTCCACCCAGATGAGTGTCTCCGGCCGTGGACTTCACCTCAAAGATGCCGTCTTTGATGGTCAGGATGGAGACGTCGAAGGTGCCCCCACCCAGGTCAAAGATCAGGACATTGCGCTCGCTGCTCTTGCCTTTGTCCAGACCGTAAGCAATGGCGGCCGCCGTGGGCTCATTGATGATCCTCAGGACGTTGAGGCCGGCTATCACTCCTGCGTCTTTGGTGGCCTGACGCTGGGAGTCATTGAAGTAAGCTGGAACCGTGATGACGGCTTCGACACCTTCTGGCCCAGGTCTTCGGCGATCTCCTTCATCTTCACCAGGACCATGGAGGACACCTCCTCAGGGTAGAAGGACCTGTTCTCCCCCTTGTGCTCCACCTGGATTTTGGGCTTCCCCGTGTCGCTCCTTACCGTGAATGGCCAGTGCTTCATGTCCGCCTGTACCACCGCATCGTCAAACTTTCGGCCAATCAGGCGCTTGGCGTCGAACACGGTGTTGGTGGGGTTCATGGCCACCTGGTTCTTGGCTGCGTCTCCGATGAGTCTCTCCGTGTCTGTGAACGCCACGTAGCTTGGGGTAGTCCGGTTGTGCCCTGGTCGTTGGCGATGATCTCCACTTTGCCGTGCTGGAACACTCCCACGCAGGAGTAGGTGGTGCCCAGGTCAATACCGACTGCTACACCCTTAGCAGCAGACATCTTGCTGAGGATAGCTGTCAGAGAGTTAGAGAGGGGTCTGGCTGCAGACATCCACCCACACGCTCCAGACATCCACCCACACGCACTTCCGCTGCAGACAGAGAACATCCACCCAACACGCCGAAATTGCGTGTGCTGGTGGAATGTCTGGAGCACGAGTTGCAACATTATTCAACAGCGCCCCCCTCGGGTCACACTTTTCGGTGGGTCGCAGAATTCGTGTAACAACGGGACTCACTGCACGAAGATGTGACGTTCCGCTGAGCTGCACTTGGAGGTTATGGTCGGTGACTATTCAAAACACAGCGATACAATTATAAAATGCACGAGACTTGCCATTTCTTTTCCGATCTTATTAGTTTCATTAAGTTTAGATTTTTTTCATCAAACAAATAACAGAACGTTACACCAAATATTGAAGCATTTGTGTTGTTTTAATCCACACTGACGGTGGGCAAACGCTAGCTAGGTGCCATTTTGTAAGAATAGGCAAATGTTTTTTGCAAACGTGTGTAGCCTATAGTCGGTCTTATTGAACGATTTTAGAGATTTGTCGATGTGTTGGGAGCATAAACGATTTTTAAGATTTGGACTTTTGACAGTCAGCTGTTCATCTCCGCAGCGGTGGCTGAGAAGTGTGATATCATTCAATAGACAAAATCGATCGTTAAATATTCGATCTGCCTGTTTAGTTCATACAATCTGTTTATAACTAAGAGATCATAGCACTTAGTTCAGTTAAGAGGGGTAAAAGAGAAAAATGTAATAAAACTGATAAAAGTTAATGAATTACTGTTATGTAATAGCCTACTATCCTGTCTCAGATTCTAAATGTTCAATGTCCCCCAGTCAATAGGGTGCTGGGGCTCAGGACAGTTCATAAAACATATAATGAGAAGAGAGAAACAGATGTAAAGTACAGTATGAAGGGTAGAAATATATCTCATCATTAATTATATGCCAATAATAGTTAAAGTTGGATGCTCTGATGGGACTAATTCGTGTCTAGACTACAAACCACTACTGAATTACCGCCCTTTAAATTAGTGTTGCTGTGCTGTGAGAATTGATCATCTTTGATCTTGCGAAATTTTTTCTACAATTAAAACATAAATTGTAAACATTTTTTTTCTGTCTTTTGTAGATGCATCACTCGGATTTTGTAGGGATGATTCAAAGCCACAGAAGTCCCAACGCTGCCACAACTTGCTGCCAACACTTTTCCACTGCGCCCTATGCCCAACTTTCAAACCAACCGTAAACACGATCAGAAGCTTCAGTGCCACCCGTGGAATCCCACATATAAAAACATTCCATATACATTTAAAAGGTGATACATATATGATGTGTGTATAGAAAGAATATAAGAAATGTATGTGTAAGTACATGTCTGTAGACAATATATTATGAATGTGGTGTCTGCTTACTTTTAATAAGTCCACTGACTTATTTTCCTCTATCTTTCTGCCGGCATTGATCTTAGGACAAAATATATGCAGGTGCAAACCTCAGCTGCAGGCGATGGGGGACATTATCATTGCCCCCTTTGCTGTGCTCTTAGTAAAGCACGATCATTAGGAAGTCGGTTATGGATCCTACACCTGAAGTCCTGGCACAAACACGCAAGAAAGTCCCTCCACCTCAGCTGGCCGTCCATAACATCCGACCAAAACCCATCACAGTCAAGTAGACAGCCACCACCCCTCTCCAGCCCCGACTGCTCCCTTCTCCCCAAGCTCCAACATCTGTTGTGTCTTCCTCTGCCGTCTCTGCTGCCCAGAAATATAAAAGTACAACCGGTTTTGAAAAAAGGAAAAATGCCCCGTACTGTAAATTAACATTCTATATAGAAAAACATAGAAACAACATATCCAGAGGACACACAACAAAAAACCACAAAGACAGTACATAACAGTTCCATGACCATTTAAAGGGCATCTGTGTGGATGCTACAAATGGGCATAGTCCTGCTGTCCAAAGGAGCAAGGCATGCTTCTCTGTGCTCAGTACCATGTACAAAATAACAACCTGGGGGTCATCTCCATAAAGTGACAGTGCGAGTTGGAGGATGTAGGCAATGATCATTTAAATGGCAGTAAGAGAAGTGGGCTTACATTTAGGCACTGTGAGAACACATCCGCCTCACTGCAGTACTGCACAGATTACAGCTGAAGAAAGAACATCTACAAGAAGAAATCCTATCCACAAATGGTGGCAACTGCAATTTTTTGGTGATGCAAAAAAGGCAACTTGTCTGAAAAGGCAAAGAAATGCTCAGGCGTGTCACGTGCCTCTGTGTGTTGATGTCACACTTGAAGAAACCCCAGATGCAGTTGTGTTTTCTCTGTCTCATGAGGCCGAACGGTTAACTACTATAGTCGCCTTGGGCAGGATCATGGTGACATACAACTCAAAAGAAAAACACATGCATTGTCCTGTGTGCAATCCCAGGATCTCTTGTGTTCACAAAAACATAAGTAAATGGCACTTATTTCAAAATGAACGCGCGACCATCTTTAAAACAGAGACAGAGACAGCCTGTTTAAGTACACTTCATCAGCACCTGGGCACTGTCTACCCACCATTGGATGGAGCAGTTGAAGAGGCCTGTGCGCAATACATAGTATAACATTTTAAAAAGCTACCAGCAGACCCTACGTGTGACCTGGTGAAGCCAAAGGTCTTTTGACTGATTTTGTGACTGAGTTGCATCCAAACAGAGAACGATCTGTACCTTTTGTCCAGGGTTCAGTACATCTTGACAAGTCAGCAAGAATCTCCAGCAATGCCAAGATAATCACCATGAATGGTGTAATTAAGAGTAAGTTATTGTTTACTTATTTTTATGATAGTTTGCAATTTTTGAACATGACACCTAAATAGTTACTCACTTTCTTTTTTACCAGATGTTTCCACCTATTTCCGGCGATGTCCACAGTGGCAAAAGGTCTATAGATACCAAGAGTGGACAGACAGACTCATTAACTTTGACGACCACATTGTATTGAGCTTTAGAATTATGTATTTATTTAAGACACAACTTGCAGGTGAAATGAATGAATGAAATGAAAAAATGCTCAATATATGATGGTGTGTGTGTGGTGTTAATAACTTATATTGTTCATCTAGAATTATGCAATGTTTTAAAACAAATGTTTTACTTTTATATCTCTTTCAGAACAACGTGCTCTGTGTCCAAGGTGATAAACTTCACTGGAAAGCCTTAGAATGAAACATTTCCTGCTGAGAGACACAATCCTCCCATGCCTACTACCACTTTGAGGCATTGATGAACCACGATTATTCTCTCCTTTCCTGTGTTTGCTGTGGCTACTACCCGCCAATAAGTTGTGATGGATCTGCAACAAAAAGGGGTCTTCAACTTACCTGGTTAGCTACAATGTCAAGTGTGGATTTAGAGTGTTTAAATGTGCGTGTGCGGCACACAATACATTCATTGCGTAACTTATGTGTGTTAACGAAAACATTTTATTTCCTACTAGCTGGACTGACATGGAAAGAAGCCTCTGACGACTTCACTGGTGGCGTGAAACATCGAAGAGTTCTGGGATTCTGTTCAACTGGAGATGATTGCACGGGGATTTTTCAAAAGCATTAACATGCTTTTCAAATGTCTCCTAATTTGTAACAACATTCAATTTAATGACTAATAAACACACATCATTAATGTATTGTTTGGTTTGTTATCTCCTAGGTCAAGCAAAAACACCTTGTGTTCATTCCTAATTTTTGAGCACTGGGCCCTTGGATGGGAAGAATACACGTAAATCCGAGACAGTGTTAAAACACAGAGTTTGAAAAATGTTCATCTTTCAAAGTTCCTCCACTGGAAGCAGAAGTCAGTATGGTGTCGGAGACCGGCTTGTTGATGAACTCATGAAGGCAGAAGGTAAAGTTGTATGTATGTATTTATGTACCCGGTACTTCATGTTTGATTCGCCTTATGCAGCTTTT
>OLKM01002447.1:0-14985 GCA_900291075.1 Melanogrammus aeglefinus
CGACAGGATGCTTGTCCCGTAGAGGTTCTCGTTGAACTGGCCTGCCTCGATGAACTTATTGTCCTGGATGTCCTTCTCCATCTGCTCGCGGGAGCCCACAAAGTGGTAGTCCTGGCCGTCCATCTCGTTCTCTCGCCGCGGACGGGTCGTGTCTGTGGAAGACACCACTAGTGAGATGTTACGTCACCTGATGGAGCAGCGCTGCAGGACGTCGGCCGGGTCCTCGACGCTTCGACTTACGCGGCACGCAGGAGCCAAACTTGTGGGGAAGCGGCGAATTATCGATGGTTACCCGTGCGTCTGCATCGGTCCCAGAGATCACGGTCTCGTGTTGGACGGCAACGAGAGTCAGAGGACGGGTCAGAAGAGTTGAGCGGGAAGTATCGTGACAGTTTATCTTTAATACATTTATACAAATCATTGTTGTTTCGATTGAGTCATCGATTGAATTACTATTCCCACATTGCTATTATTTATAATAGCACTTATACTTCAAAGTTATTTTTAAGTATTATTAACCTCTGGGTTAACCGTTGATTCACTTACTTTCCTGTCGAATGACTGGCTCATATGAAAGAATTGTGTCCTCCTGGCCCTCTGTAAAACAAACAATGAATACAAAACCAAAATCAATTATTTGGTTCCACAAGGGTCAAGATGGTGACACGCAAACCTCATAAGAGGGATGTTTTCCAAGTGCTCTTCTATCACAGCTCAGTGCAACAAATAAAAACACCTTTGCACAATCACGCACACACAAGCTCATATCGCATGCTCTTCTTTCAGGTGGGCAGAGCCACAAAACGCCAAACCAACACCACTACTGCGGACCGCGGTGACTCACTTGAGCTGCTCTCGCTGTCACTTGTGTTGGACGTCAGGCAGTCTGAGGGGGAGAGAGGTGTGCGTCAGATCATTTGTCAGGATACCAAGCGTCGACACGGACAACAAACGTTTGCGTGGGTTGTGGTGTGGTGGCGGGGCAAAACATAATTCGGTTCGATAAGAAGGTCAGGTCACCCACCCCGCACGTATCCCATGGCCTCTTATTCCTTAGGCCCCCCCCAACGTAGATAGCAAAAGGGGTTGACAGTGTGGCAGTGAGCTTCAGTGTGGTTGCCTTGCTCTGGTTAGCTCGAATTGGGAAGTGGTGTAAAAGGTGCCAGCAATAGGAAACTCCAAAGTGTTTCCTGTGACCACGTCACCACCGGCCCACCATTCCCCAAGCCAAAGGCCCGACTGCCATGAGCAGATCGCATGTCGTAAGGAGGGAGGCGGGGTTGCATCAAGCCAAAGAAAACACTGACTGGCACGCGGCCGGGAGGGGGGGGAAACTAGAGGGTATTCCCCGGAGATAACTCGAGGGAAGTGCCCCATGCTCTGGTGACGGATATATCATTCCCTCCCGTGCAAACAAAACAATCACTGTTAATTAAAATCACAAAGAGAAAGCAAAACACAAAAATGCAATTAAAGCAGCATCAATTTGCTTTTTGGGGGATTCTTAAGGAAATGCACTTGCTGCGTTTCATACACTGCGCGGGAGATAGGAATGTGTCTGCGTCTGTGTGTGTATAAGGAGTATGCATTGGGAAATGTGTTGTGTGTGTGGTGTGTGTGTGGTTTGGCCATTCCCTACTGGGCTAGGCAGTGACAAGGCGTTTAGCTCTGAGCTGAGGGGGATTGTGTACAACCACACACTTACTCAAACTCTTTGATCCATAAAAGTCATCGCTTAACCCTGGGAAGTCCTAGATGTCCCGATAGGCGAGAGCAGAAACCAAAAGAAGAGAGCAGACAGGAAGAAGAGGAAGAAGAAGTGGTTAGTGTGTGTCAGGGCAAGAAAGAGAGAGACGAAGAGAGGTGTTGCCTTTGTGATTGCTCGGTCCTCCAATACACTGGGTAATCATTTTTCTCTAATAGCTGTGCCGCCCGCTATGGACACAGCAAGCCCAGGCCATGCACTATCCAGGGGCTTAAACAGACAAAATACCATTACAATTAGTAAGAATCCAGGGATTTTTTTAAACTTTGTTACACCTGTGCACTTTTGGCGGACAAACACACCAGCAACACTCCTCGGGTGCCCAAAGACAGACACACAGACGGACGGAAAGACAGACACCAGCGAGTGTGAAACAGAAAGGCTCAGGTACGGAGCCATGGGTCCCCTCTTCAGGGTGCTGAGAGGCGGGGTTGGGTGAAGGAGGTGACGGAGGTGTTGCCATGCAACAACCAACCAACCCGCCTCAAAGAGGTGAATTTAAAGATCAAGAGTCGAGACGATACAGAAGCATGACGGGAAAGGGTGAAGCAAATGAAAGAAACAAAACCAAACTCACAACCTCCGCTACTTACGTTCTGCGTCCCCCATCTCCTGCACAATATTCTCCTTGCTCTTGTAAAATGGGAATTTGCGTGAGAGGTTGAAACTTTTTTTGCGCTTTACTTTGACTGGCTGCTGATGGAGGTGTGTGGATGAGGAGTGGGGGGGGGAGGGGTGAAAACAAAAACAATGGGTTTCAATGACGCCACCGAACACATGCAGAACAACAAATGAAATGGAAATGCATTCAATTCATAGTGAACCACGTGACGATTAAACAATAGCCTGGGTGTACAGTTGGAATGCAGGTACAGATGATAGGGAACATGCTACAGATTGGCTTCATTCTGTAATATCTGAGATGTCATCAAAACTGCGGGATAATTTGATTTTCTCTTGAACTCCAGGCATTGGAATCCCTCTTGTTTTGAGGGGAGCTCCATTAACGCAAGATCAGTCGGTAATGATGACCCATCTCTATTAGTAGGGTGTGTCTCTTTCCACACACCACAATAGTCATCCAGCTAAGCCTGAATAGTGAATTGTGTAAAGTATCTGTGAAACTAAACCCATGAGCCCATATCCAGCCTATAGGATACGGTGAGCCTGGTTTAGATTGACACATAAGAGGCGTTTAAGATGCGTTGTTACAAGCCAAAGCTCAAAATACCTGGTATACCTTCTTATACCTGGTATAAGAAAATAACTAAAAAGGAGTAGTTCTCTTGTGTTCCACCTCTAGCTGTTTGCATTGTAAACCGCATAAAATGTTTTATGATTTATCTCTGTCAGCAGAGTTTAAGATAGATTGTCCTTTTCTAAGATTGAGAAATGTGGGGAGCATTGGTACTGTTGTCAAAATAATAGTGTTACACTACTGATCACATCTTAAATTGTGTGGCGCTTTCAACACAAGTCAAATTGATTAACCTACTTTTGTAATTAGATTGTGTGCATTGTTTTCAACGCAAGACTCGTCTTCTCCTTGGCAGATGCAATCACCCGATCGTTTCCTCTGTATTGATAACCACGCTATCGCCATGACAACAAACTTACCCTGTTGGACTCAATCATTCCCTGTCCGTGCGTGAAACTTGACCGTTTTTAACCTGGCCCGCTCCTTCTTCTCCACTCTGCCCGCAGAACCGTCCAGACAAAGAGAACAGGGAATAGAATCCGTTACACTCTGGAACTTGTGTGAACACAAAGACGGATCCGAATTAAGGTCAGACCGCCGACGACTGAGGCTGAGAGAGGGTCATGAATTCTTCCATTATTCCAGTCTACCAAAAATGTAATTTCCGCTCTGTTACTTCCTATGAGCGTTCAGTACATCCCGCAGCGGGAGGAATAAGAGCATGCCAAGAGACAACATGAGAAAGAGAATAAATAGCAATATCTGAACCGTATAACAGATACAGATAGCGTTTCATCAGAAGTACAACCCTCTCCCTCTCCCCCGCCATGAACGCACATTTGAAGCACCCCCATTCCAGGCGTTCCCTCTTGACCAGAACGGTGGCAGCGGTTTGGTTTTAAAATGTTTGGTTTTTTAAAATGTTACCTTTTCTTGCTGGGAATGACCCCGATCTGGTCGCTCTCGCCATGTGGCGTGACGAGCCTCGCCTGCCACCACTCATCATCAGAGGCGTTGATGACGTGGAGGATGTCCCCGTACGAGAAGCTCAGACCCTGGCTGGGCAGACAGCTGTCCCTGGTGCGGTCATAGTCAAACAGGGCTCTGCAGAAACAACAAAGATCCACGTTTTAGTAGGGATGCACCAATAGGCCATTTTCTTGTCGCATAAGCTACCATGTGCATTACTATGTTCTACTAGTATACAAAGTGTTCTCGGACACTTGGTACACTTGTAGCGTAACCCTCTCTCGGAGGCAGCTCATAAACCCAGTGCTGTCCTTTCACCAAGATATCCTACCGTATATATTAAGATGATTAAATTATTATGGAGTTCCACACTTCAAATCCGATTGTAAAATAGTTTAGCAAATGTGAGCTGTAGCGCTGACTGCTATCGAGATTAATGGTAGATGCCGATGACAGCATGTCTAGCGACCAATGGTGACTTTGACAAAGAAGACACCGTAGTGATTGATTCAACTGATTCATAGGAAAAATAAACCGTGTTACTTTTCGAGACGGAAATACCTTCTACCAAAATACATACAAATATAGACAACGGTTCAGGCTACCGTTGTCATTGGAAAGGGATGGGGGTATTCAGTTGGTTGATACCAGTAACCTCACCGCTAGCTGTAACTTAACTCTACACACAGGACCTTGTTACGCATTCAAATACAGACGAGCAGTCGAAACTGCCGCAGCTTCACTTCCAGCACTGACAACGTTTACTGTACACCGTGTGTGTATGGGGTTAGGGTTAGTGTGTCCGGCAGCATATAGAGCTGTGCTGCTGACAATGTGACATTCAGCTGCCTTCAGTGTCCGGTTTTGAAATGCGATGCCTGCAACAGGCTTGATTATTCTGCCAGACAGGTCACCCAATACACCCAGCTTACAAGCAAAAGGTCCCACGGGAACACTGAGGTTATACAGTCCGATTAGTGAAAGGCAGTCAAAATAAGGAAGAAAATAAGTCAGATGCGGTAAATGCATCACCAGTTTGATTCTGAGTGTTTCCGTGACCCAGAAAGACCTTTGTTTCGACATAGCTTCCACCACATCCATGTGGAGTTCCTCTACCTTGTTCGACAAGTTGACCCACAGTTATTTGAAATAACATACAGACCTGTCTAACAGGTTCTCCCATTTCCTGACCTACATCCACAGGCTAACCACTGTGCTTGACGAGAGAGAGACCGAGAGAGCGGCTCTGTGCATTTACTCTTCCAGCGGCTTGGGGATTTTGGCCGACCTATTCTTGCCATTACAAACAACAGCTGGTACAGAATACATATAAAAACCTACAATGCCACTTGGTTTAACAAAAATAATAATGAAAGTAGGCCCGACACCTTCTGGTCAGTTTGTCTATTGGTCTCACTGGTCAGAAAATCTCTGGTGTTCCTTTCACTAGGAAAATAGCGCTTCTTAATTCATTCATTTCAGGGCCGGGAGGGAGATATTTAGACCTCATGTATTTCATTTTTGAGTGATAGCCTAAATTGTGAAAAAAATTGATTATGTATAAAAACAATAGGGGGGACCTCACATCTTTGAATGTTTCATAAAAAGACGGTAAGTCGACGTCGTCTTTAACCGTCAAATCGACGGGTCAACAGGATATTCCATTGGGAGGTTTGGACTGCTTTATGAGTGATACAACTGAACCTCAGGATGAGCCAGGAAAACTAAACTGTGTCAACAGAATAATCTTTGTTGAATCTTAGTTGAGTACACATTGAAACTCTGGCCCGAACCAAGAGAGGATCCAAAACCCACTGACTTCCTCCACTCAGCTCCTACAGGAGACTATCAGGATATTTAGGCTCCCAGGTGGAGTGCTGCCAGTGCACTGTGGCGGATTTTGTTAATCTAGCGATAGTTTAATTGAATACCCCCCACCCAATCGATTGGTTGAAGTGTAGGTCGAATTTCTTTGCGTGACTACAGCCCTAAATGGCTGTGAAACGGCAATGTGTTTCTAAAGATGAGACAGGGACACACTCACCTCAGTGGTAGCATCACCCTAAGCTACTGTGTGTGTGTGTGTGTGTGTGTGTGTGTGTGTGTGTGTGTGTGTGTGTGTGTGTGTGTGTGTGTGTGTGTGTGTGTGTGTGTGTGTGTGTGTGTGTGTGTGTGTGTGTGTGTGTGTGTGTGTGTGTGTGGTGTACCTTTGAGGCTTAACGCCCCCACATTCCTGAGGCTGGGCTTGGGGAACAGGGCTGCTGCCACTGCCGCTGCTGGATAACTAGACAGCGTTTCCTACATAACTGTGGGCTTAGTCACCCATGCAGGAGGCTAGGCTAGGCTCTACATGCCTTGAAGAAGCGTCTCCATAAGAGTGCCATGACTCACTATGGCAAACAGCTCTTAACATCGATCTATCACCTTCGCTGGCAGGGGGGGGGGCGGGGGGGGGTCTCAGACAGTGTGAGTGAACCATATAACTTCTTGAACTGAATCAGGAAGGATTTTTGAAGGCCAATGTGAACGACAGCAAACACAGCTATTTAAACAAAGGCAGAAAACGGTTGTGTGATCATGGCTCAGGGAAAAAGTGACGACTCTGCAAATGTATTCAAATGAGTCAGAGGATTCCCAATTACCTTGGACTGTGTGTGTGTGTGTGTGGTGAATGTGTGCGTTTAAAAAGGCGGAAACGCAACTAAACTAACTAACTAAACTAATAAGCTAACTAACTAACTAAACTAATAAGCTAATAACATGGCCGACATCTTCAAGTGTGCCAATACCCACGTTACAACGTGGACGTAACAAACTGAGCTTGCGGTCACTTTTAAATAAATCACTTTATTGAGGACTTGACTAACTTGAACAGTTCAGGTGAGACAGGGAGGGCTATTAGATCTGTTATGCAAACTACCTCAAAACAATCACTTTATGACAACGGCTTTCATCCTAGTATTCCAACGTTTGAGTGAGTGAGATAGCGTGTGAGAGAGTGAGATAGCGTGTGAGAGAGTGAGATAGTGTGTGAGAGTGAGATAGTGTGTGAGAGTGAGATAGTGTGTGAGTGAGTGAGATAGTGTGTGAGTGAGTGAGATAGTGTGTGAGTGAGTGAGATAGTGTGTGAGTGAGTGAGATAGTGTGTGAGTGAGTGAGATAGTGTGTGAGTGAGTGAGATAGTGTGTGAGGAGTGAGATAGTGTGTGAGTGAGTGAGATAGTGTGTGAGTGAGTGAGATAGTGTGTGAGTGAGTGAGATAGTGTGTGAGAGAGTGAGATAGTGTGTGAGAGAGTGAGATAGTGTGTGAGAGAGTGAGATAGTGTGTGAGTGAGTGAGATAGTGTGTGAGTGAGTGAGATAGTGTGTGAGTGAGTGAGATAGCGTGTGAGTGAGTGAGATAGTGTGTGAGTGAGTGAGATAGCGTGTGAGTGAGTGAGATAGTGTGTGAGTGAGTGAGATAGTGTGTGAGAGAGTGAGATAGTGTGTGTGAGTGAGTGAGATAGCGTGTGAGTGAGTGAGATAGCGTGTGAGTGAGTGAGATAGCGTGTGGTGAGTGAGATAGCGTGTGATGAGAGTGAGATAGTGTGGTGAGTGAGTGAGATAGTGTGTGAGTGAGTGAGATAGCGTGTGAGTGAGTGAGATAGCGTGTGAGCGAGTGAGATAGTGTGTGAGTGAGATAGCGTGTGAGTGAGTGATAGAGTAGTGAGTGAGATAGGTGTGAGTGAGTGAGATAGTGTGTGAGTGAGTGAGATAGCGTGTGAGAGAGTGAGATAGCGTGTGAGAGTGAGATAGTGTGTGAATGAGTGAGATAGCGTGTGAGTGAGTGAGATAGCGTGTGAGTGAGTGAGATAGTGTGTGAGAGAGTGAGCTAGCGTGTGAGTGAGTGAGATAGCGTGTGAGTGAGTGAGATAGTGTGTGAGTGAGTGTTTCAGCCTTACCTGACATAAAGGGAGCGCTTCTCACTGGTGCGCAGGGAGCCTGACCCAGAGCTCATGCTGCTGTTCATCATTTGTTCCCTCAAGTCGTGGATCTTGGACTCAAAGCGGCTGTACTCTGCACACAGACACAACAACCACAGACACAGATTTAGAGGGCTGCGTCAGTTACACTGCCCGAAAGGACGGGACGATTACTTAGCAAGTTGATCGATAGTAAAAACACAAATTAATACACAGTTATCAACTGAAAAATAAATGTGAATCAGACAATGCAGCAGAACATCGCTTTGTGTTCTGGTAGAGTGAGACGGATGATTAGCATTTAAGTATAGACCGAATGATAAATGGTAATTTTTTTATTATTTACAGTAGTAAATTGTCAATTTGGATCAACTACGTTCGCCTTTGTTCAACAATCTCAATAAAATAAATGACATGCATAACCTGGGTTCCAATCAATTTTTTTCTCCATTCAATTTGTTGTAGTTGTTGATATCGCAATGCTTGCAGAATAATAATCCATATTGGCTCGGCCCCTCAAAAGTCATTCTAATATCGAATTGCGAGGTCCCCGATGATTCTTGTCCTAGTAGGCCGGAGATAAACGTGCTCTTAACCATGGGTTCACGAACTTCACGTGCTCAGGGTGGCTGCCTCGCGTTCGTTGTGCGCGTCCACAGAAATTAGCACTGCGCTTTTCCGCAAGATGCAATACCCATGTGAACGCTAGGGGGAGTATGGGTATGTGACAGGTCAGGGACCAGGGTACAGTAGACAACATTCCAGACAATGGCGAAGATACCACTGCTATTGCTGCTGTTTTTCCCCCTGACCTCAAAACTAACAAGATAGTAAACTCCCCAAATATTCAAGTATCATGCAAAGTACATGGGCAGGTATGTGAACAATTCCGTACATGCGCTGCTGGTGGTCCACTTGAACGCATGGTTAAAAAGTTTATCAAGTTTATCCACGGCTTAACAGATCATCATGCCTGTGATGGGTGTTACTATGTGTAATGTTGTGTATAGCACACCAAAGTAAGCTAGTGATGTGACCCTTGTCCCTGTGGCCATTGCTGGAGGTCCATGAACTGTATTAATAAAAACGCTGATTAATGACCCCAGGAGCGGCTCGCGCTCCATCACGGATCTGCCTCGCACGAGTCCCATAATATCTTGTGTCAGGTAGTTAATTACACCGATTAATTAAGCTCAAAATTGAGTCTCGATAGCGGTTCATAAAGGAGAGAGGGAGAGAAAAAAAGAGCTCAGAAGAGGTAGATGACCATTTGTCATGGGTGTGTGAATCCAGTTGCTGCCTTGTGTATAAGCTGGGAGGATGATATAACAAAACCACCTGGCCTGCTCATTAAGAATGTGTCATTGGCCGTGTATGTGTGTGTGTGTGTGTGTTTGTGTGTGTCCTGTCTACTGGAAAGCTAGAAAAACAAACAGAGGCAGCTCGAAACAAACTAAGGCTAGCGCGCTAACATGGAACACAAGGGCGCATAAAAGAGGGCATGTCTCAACAAATAGGCAGCGCTAACCCAAATAGCTTTACACATAAAAGGAATTTCACTAAATTCCCACCACAAATGTAAAGCAATTTAAAAAATAAACATGTTAAACTACAATTTAGCTTATTGACAACCGTCTTTGCTCACTAATGACTGAGGGTATCCCTGTTATTGCATCATTATATAAAAAAAGAAAAAACATAACATAATAGGTCTGTAAAAACAGACCTAGCCATGTCATTGGACTCAACCATTCCATTTACTGCCACACCGCACACTCCTACCGTAGGTCTTCTTGCCTTACTCCATTGTTGCCAAGCCCCTCTTGTTCCAACACACACGCAGCGTTCAAAGTCCAACATCTATCATAGTCCAACTCCGGCAAGCAGCCTCGAGAAACATGCCACCACCATACCTTGAATATTGTCGAGGTTACACCCCGGTGTGTCAGGTGTAAAAACACAAGCTTCCGCCCCAGACAGATAACGTTCCCGAGCGAAACCTGACGTGGATTTCAAAGCAAACAGAAACCCCGCCTCAGGCCCCCTCACTGGCTGGGCCCCGCCCCGCTGGAAGGAGTTAACAATACAGGCAGGGCAGGACGACAATACGGAGGTAACACGACACCACCACCTGAATGACAGTAACCACTGGCAGCGCCAAGCGCGAACCTGGGGAGTGCACACCCGACTCGGGGCCTGTACGCGGAAGCAGCCAGGCTCACTAGCACTCTTTACCCAGCAGGAAGACTAAAGCGGCGATAAATAGGGGGGGGGAAACCGAGGGATAGGTGTGGCACGTCGTCAGGAGGATAAAGACGGGGTAAAACGGCGGACAGTAACGGCTTAATGTCGTCTTCAACAATGACCATACAACACGGGCGGGCGGGCGCAACAGATGGCTCACCGCTCCGGTGGGAGGGGAGGCAGTGCTGCAAGTTAAACAGGTGCAACAACACGGACAACTTCCCCTGGTGGTTTTTGTTTTTTTTATCCGACAATTCAGTGCTTACCTTCGACCACCAGATCCTTACCCTAACCTTCACTCCAGAAACCCTAATATTTACCATCTTTAAACCAATACCTCAACCGTGCCTACTTATTAACCCAACAATTGAATGTATCATGGACTTAACCACCCAAAGACTGGTGTCGATACAATGCTGGCAACAACCCATCCACATCTGAGGGCCTCTCCTCATCAGGGTGGGGGTTACCCCTTTTTGAGGAAAGACGCGTCGAGACCAATGAGCACGGGACACAAGAAAGAGCTCCGGTGAAAGAACACTGGACTAGGTCGATGGCGGCAGCAGCTGCAGCCTTGGGTCCGTACGTAGCCTGTGGCGGTCACCTAGGGATTTAGGGGGGAACCCGATACAGGGGGGGGGCACTCTTAAGCCGCACCGTTCCAGACTGGAACATGGAGATCGTCGGATCACTGGCGGGGCGCACACACATGCTCTTGGGGCTCAGCTATATTAGAACGACCAAGGGAGAATCCCGCTAGCCTAATGCTTAAGAGTGACCAAAGGGAAGCAAAGGGACAGACTAAATAGAAACTGGGTCATTTTGGTTATTATACCGCTTGTCCTCATTAGTTGGGAGGCCTTTTTTTGGGGGAGCGCTTGCTTCTGTTCTAGTTATGTAACACGGCAGGTATTTAGATGTAGCGTGTGTGGTGTTGTATATTAATAGGAGACAGTGAGAGCCCATGGCTAGTTCAAAAATCAGTAAATCACTGATTTTTTTGATGCATGACTACAATTAATTCTGCATGAAAACAATTATTTAGGGCCTCTTCACAGTTATGGTGTTTAGATTTCACATTGTGGTCATGTGCTAACTTCTTTACATGGTAGTTTAAATGCTAGTTCCTGATGGTCCACTAGTCACAAGTTCACAACCGATATGTAAATGAAAGATAAGGTCCTTTATACCCATAAAGAACAATATCACAAGCTCAACTGGAGAAGAAAAGACACATTTTCATTTTCATTGTGAGTCTCCCTATCTGGCAGGCACTGACTTGGAGGCTTTGAGTTCTCTGTGGGAACTTATCGCAGTGTTTCCCCTACAATTTTTGTCAGCAGTCGTGCTGAGGTGTGTGTAAGGTGCACTATGTTGAAGTGCAAGTGCACAGTGCTGATGTGCATGTGCACAGTTTGCGATGTCCCAAAGCAGAACACTGTGTTGCGGTCAGTAATTTTTCCAAAACAATAATGGATAATTGAGGGAGTTGCAGTAAGTGGCCCTCATGATACATATGTTTTTAAAGAGACTTCTCTTTCATTTAGGGCACCCAACATAATTTCTAATAAATATTATACTATTGATATAGATATCATTTCTAATGTGAATGGCTGATTGCACTGGTGTAAGTAACCAAGCGACGGGGATGCACTACTGTTAGATGCATCATGTAAGGGAAACGCGACTATGCCTGTATGATGAATCATGTCTAATTCACCAATATGCATGTTTTTGTCCTCCACCTGCCTCTAACTAGGGCTGAAACATTGGAAGATGGGCTTGATTGGCCGTGGAGGTCTGGCATTTCCACCACCATTCTTGGTGTTCTCTCATTTCCTAAATTGATGGGGTTTCTGCCGTAATTACACCCCTTTTAAAACAGTTTCACGGGGAAGTGCGCTGAACGGCATTCCCATCTCTTCCATTCACCCCAAGCCGGATGGCTCTAAGGAGGAACAGCTTTTGGTGATGTTCCAGCCAGCCAACTGGGGGGGGGGGGGGCAGGAAGGACCTCCTGCTGGAAGCCCTGGTGACCACATGTAGTTCTTAATCGCTGGTGTTTCATCAGAGATCTCCCTCGACGACCAGAGTCACTGGGCCCCTAGAGAGTGTGCTCTGTCCGGGCAGCCTGCCCAACGTGGATCACAGCATGCACACCCAACACCAACCCACACCATCTTGAGATCACACACACACACACACACACACACACACACACACACACACACACACACACACACACACACACACACACACACACACACACACACACCAGGCCAGCAGAGACCCAGGGCCAGGGAACTTAAGGCGCAAGTTGGGCGGAAGTCAATCATTTGCCAGAGACTCATCTGTTAAGGCTGGTAAAGCATTATCTCCCGTGCCACAAACAAATCCAAAAGTGTCCTTCACTGTCCCCACAATGGAGGCCCAGTGTCTAATGGGGAAAAAACCGAATTGTTGGTAGAAGGAACAATGACTCCTTTCAAAGATGAATGCAATGTAGTGCAATATGTTGCTTGATTAGCGGGCATTGAGAGACTGCGTGGACTCACATGGATATGAATGAAGCGTTATGTATGGCAGCTTTGTTGCATATGTAGTCGGCTGCATGCACACATGCTGTGGTGCTGCCCACCATCAACAACCACCAATGTTTTGGTTTGTAGGCCTACATAAAAAAAACAGCAACACTTCGGTAGCCTTTTGAAAGTGACCTTGAGACTGTAAATAGTATGGTTAATTGATTTAATTGGATTGGGAATATGCGCTTAAAAGTATACTTCATATTTTGGGTTATTACTGTATTACCAAAATAAACAATTCGGTGGGACGTAAAATGCATCCAATCCTTTGTTGTCTAACCGTAATGGCAGAAACAAAAAAAAAAAAACTCAGTAGCAACCTGCTACACATTCCAATACTACATCACAATATTACTTTTTTGGGGGGCATATTTAGGATATTAAAAAGAGAAATGTAAAGTACAAAGACGTTAATTATGTGTATAACTCCATAAAGGATTCCAGGAATCCACCAGTCAATCAAATGTCAAAAGTGTTTATTTCACTTGTTGAATAAACCTAAATCTTGTTATGTCCACAACAACACAATCTCTGTCAAAACACGGTGACACACCTGTTTTCCTATAACTCCTCCGATCGGTCTGACGTCCAGAATGAAGCCTGGAGGTGTGCTGAACTATCCACAACCAATGTATTAACCTGACGTGACATCTAGAGCCGTGTACATTGAGTCCAACCAGCCTACCTGAAACCCCATCGAGGCTGACACGGTGGTGATCGAAGACGCCCCGTAGTCCCACTACCAATCCATATTAACGCTTTTAACAAATACAATGAATTAAAAACACACATCGGTTGCGCCTCGGTGAAGAGTTAAGAAAGATCAGCGTCTTGGCGAAGTATATTTTGCGTCATTGGGTCAGTTCAAAAAAGCTAAGAATAGTAACGTTAGCTACCCCGGACCTGATCCAAAAACTAAAAAACAATAAAGCCTATAGTCTGAACTACGCCGGTTTGTAAGTTAACGTATCTCTCGCAGCCGAGCAAACAAGGTCAACAAGGAATCGGTCTCACCTTAATGTCGAGGGGCTTTTTGATTTATATCGCATTCGGAGCCGGTTGTTTCTTCACCGAGCCATTATGAGAATTCACGCCGCTTCTGCCCCTTGCTGCTTGTTGTATCCGAGCCCATCCCCCATCCGCATTGGTAGCGAAGAGTTAAAAGTTTCTCCACCTTTGTTAATGTCGCCCCTATTCAACTTGGACTCCCGAGTCCCATGCAATAAGGTATACGGTATTCTACTCTCCCGCTTGACTCGTTTGCTGGTCCCCTGTGTCGCTAGTTCCTTGTCCCAGACATGCACTGCTTACAGAGGGGCAGAGCGAGAGAGCCTGATCTAGGCAACGGAAGACAACAGCGTTTCGTTTGCCCGCCTTGCAGTTTGCCCGACACTTCAGACTTGATAATAAAGGTACCGCCCCCGAACCTGAATACATCTAGAAATGGGCCTATCAGTGGCATTGTGCTTATTTTCAACAGACCAGGTACAGTACATAAACGTAACGTAATGACTTTTCAATTGAATATATATTTTTTTTAACACTTTACACTATTGGTTATGCTGAATAAATACAATCCTTTATTTAATTATTTATTTTTCACCCTGCATTTGGTGGACATTTTGCTGCACTTCAAAACAGATGAAAAGATGACCAGACTGTACAACACAATTGACCGTTCAACTTATGAAGTATATTATCTTGTTAACTGACTATTTTCAAACAAGGACCAAAACAAGTAGGACTATCTGGCTTACTTGATAATCATTAAATGTAACTAGTATCGTTTAAATGTTTGCTGCTGCATATGTGAAAATATTCGCCCCCAATTACAATCAAACAAGTATTTTGATAACAATGTAATACCATTTAAATAAATACATACATACATCTTTAATATGTATTCCCTACCTTCGGGACGATACTGAGCGATAATGGTGACAGTCTGCCCTGCCCGCTTCAGAGCGGCGGCCGCCTGTTCGTGCGTCGCATTCCTCAGGTTCACACCGTTCACCTGCAACAAAGAAGGCCTCTCAGCACTCAGACCCAGGTGAGGAGCTCCGAGTGGGCTGTCCGGTTAGGGGAAGACCAAACAGAATATACACAGCCGCTGGTTGTAATAAGCAACTTCGGCCCTCCATAAGGAGGACTTCATTTAAATTAAAGGAGATAACCTACACCCCCCCCTGCTGTGAAAAAACACCTTGAGGGAACACAAAAACCCCACCCTTGAGAGATGCTCTTCTCTTTAGCCACTATTTGAA
>OLKM01002447.1:22495-24995 GCA_900291075.1 Melanogrammus aeglefinus
ATGTATGTATATATACAGTATGTATATGATTGCCTGAACAGCTTTTAAGACACAAAGTGATGTGGAGACCAATGGTAGTAGAGTAAATCATTCTGGTTATTTGTTATTTGTCTTCTAAAACATAATGCTGCTCGCGAACATGGTTTAGTATCTATATTGGCCCTTGTCTCTTAACAATTAATTACTTAATCAAATTCACCAAACACTAAATGTTTACCTGCGTGTGTGTGTGTGTGTGTGTATAATCCATAATATCAACATCCTACCCCAACTACACCCTATGTGACGCAGATATTGGAGTCGTTTGCATGGCAATGCTCCGTGTCAATGGGATATTGCCGCTGTGGGGCGTGGTCTGAGGAGGTGCTCGTGGAGGCTGGAAGGAGCCATCTCCTCTCCCCTGGCTGTCAGCGTGACTTGGCCCGACGCTCATCTGCTCTGACCGCCATCCACCTCTGTTGTCAGTCATGATGTCATCCGCTCTCGCTCTCCCTCTCTGCTCTAAAGCAGACATGAAAGAGAAACCCACGGAGGGCCAACAGGTGCTGTCACAGGGACACTTAGAGTGTGTGGGCCAGCGACGCTTCGCTCCTGGTTTATGGGAGGACTGCTAGACTATAGGAGTGACTGTATACCCATGAGGATGTGGGTGAGTGTGGGTTTTTGCATTTGTGCTTGTGTGCCTATGCGTGTATGTCTGATGATGTGTTTTACATTGTTATGAGCTGTGCGTGCGCAAGTGTGTCAGGGGTTTTGTGCATGTGTTTATATGTATGTATGTATGTATGTATGTATGTATGTATGTATGTATGTATGTATGTATGTATGTATGTATGTATGTATGTATGTGTGTGTGTGTGTGTGTGTGTGTGTGTGTGTGTGTGTGTGTGTGTGTGTGTGTGTGTGTGTGTGTGTGTGTGTGTGTGTGTTTATATGCGTGTGTGTTTATGCGTGTGTACATGTGTAAAAATGTCTGCATGACTATGTGTTCCTTCGTGTGTGTCAGCACATTATGAGTCGGTGCCGCCATACCAGGGCGGAGGCGTGTGTGTGTGTGTGTGTGTGTGTGTGTGTGTGTGTGTGTGTGTGTGTGTGTGTGTGTGTGTGTGTGTGTGTGTGTGTGTGTGTGTGTGTGTGTGTGTGTGTGTGTGTGTGTGTGTGTGTGTGTGTGTGTGTGTGTGTGTGTGCGTGATGGTTGCTGGCAGCCCGGGCCCCTTGTGTGATGAACGGGGGTGGGTTGTGGTTAAGGAGGGGGTCGGAGACTATGGCCTGGTTTCCCCAGCAGTGTGTGGATGAATCATGACAGCTGAGGGAATGTCCACTGAACCCTGGCTGGCTGGCTCATGCCACTGCGCCTTCCGCAAATATATGCATGGTAACAGCAGCGGGGGGGCCCCCCCGTGTGTATCTTTACATAAGTGGAGCAGTGGGCTGATGCGTCGGGCCCCATGTGCAGGCACGTTCAGGCAAAGGGGGGCCAGCTTAAAACACACTTTTCCTTGCGGTGTTCCGAAACCACCGCTGCATACTACCTGATGTATGGCTCCTAACCAACCCGCTTGGTGATGTAAAGACAGACCCCCCCCCCCCACACACACACACACACACACACACACACACACACACACACACACACACACACACACACACACACACACACACACACACACACACACACACACACACACACACACACACACACATTAGCAACAGACACACAAGCCTAAGAGGCAGACAAACAGTAAGCACATTTTTGACATTGATGCATGAAAACGTACCTGGCAGTAAACTATTTACCAATCGGCCACTTTGACATTCTACAAATACATTAAATACACACGGCGGGCCAACACACACACATCAATTCATTAATTCCCCCTCAGAAAGGTGATGGATGAGCACAGCGTGGCGGGTCCCTGTGCAAACACACGCACGGCTCACGACGTCTCTCTCGCCGCGGCCTTGCGTCGACGGTAATTCATCGACAAACAAACCGAGGAAGGTGCGAGGGGCGTTTCTTTTTCTAAATGAGTATTGATGTTTGCATGGCCCACCAGAGACAGGGCGCCTCTGCCAGGGCCTCATGCTATGGTTTATTTTTTAGTCTTGGTGGCAGGTTGTGTTGAGCAGCTTGCTGTGGAGCAGAAGGCTCGCACGCGCTGCGCTCCTGTCGGGGGAGTGTGGTCGCACAGGTAGCAATCCGTCGCAAGCGGGCTACTCACTGAACTGTGTTTTCCGTTCAGGTTCATGGATTGAATGCATGAATGAATTAGGGAATGTTCTGCTCGATATTAAGTGTTTACTTCATTACTTCAAATGAAGGACATTGGGGATGGCCAATGTTTTCTCTTTACGGCGAATGCAGCGGATCATTTTAAGTAATAATTTGTGCATCATTAAGAAAATATGTTTCTTTTATAGTAATGATGGTTTGGTGTTGTTTTGTGCAAATCCTCTCAGAAGAACCAAACAGAATGTCATCATTCTCTGCGTCCCTACA
>OLKM01002447.1:27495-29995 GCA_900291075.1 Melanogrammus aeglefinus
TACACCACCATTGGACATATTCCAGATTTTAGCTTAAAAACGTAGGTTAAATCAAAATTCACAAGTACTCGAACCAGCCTGTAAGAAATCTGACCCCTTCCTACACCTTAATGACATGTATTCGAATGTTCTGTGCATCGCTTTGGATATAAGAGTCTGCTTCAGGAGTAAATAGTTGAATCGATAAAAAATAACCGTTAGATCTTGTTGTATTCAGAGAATACAACTAAACAGACACGATGACTAATATGATAAGAGATTTTAACATGAGTTTAACATGACAACAACATGGAATAACAGGAGGAGGATGAGGAGGAGGAGGAGGAGGAGAGGAGAATGAGGAAGAAAGGGAGGAAGAGGAGGAGCAAGAATACAATTGTGAGGAAGAGGAGAAGGGTTAATACGATGAATACGACGAAAGTGAAGAGGAGGGAGACTGACATTACGCAGCAGAAGATGGAGGAGACAGAGGAAAATGAAGGACAACCAAGAGGAAGAAGAGAAAGACGAGGAAGAGCAGGAGGAAGAAAAGGAGGAGGAGGAAGACAAATATAGGATGGAAGAGGACGATGACGGCGGGGTGGAAGGAGGGAGGCGAAGGAGATACGTACTGCTTGAGTAGTCTGGGGGAGCATACATGTCGTTGAGGTGCACGGGGCCCGACTTGGCCACCTTGAGGTACACCATGTCCGAGGTGTTCTTGAGGGCAGCCACCGCCTCCTCGTGACGCACATCCTGCAGGATGATGTTGTTCACCTGGACGCCCACAGGGGGAGGAAGAGGGTCAAACACACCCACGACGACGCGCTTGTTCTGAGTGCTGCCGTCGAAAGCCATCAAAACTTTATGGTAGACTTCCTGTCGTACTGTGGCTGGGACAATAAAGTTATCTGAACCTGAAGCGTTAACTGTGTTATGCATCACACCCTTCAGAACCGCAAGGAGGGAAGAAAGCCCAGACGGTAATAAAAAAAGGCATACATAGTCATCTATTCAGAGTGCAAAGTCCATACATAGTCTAGTTGTGTTTTTTTTTTGGATAGAGAGTTCTGTGCAGTAACATTTCAGTGGGTAATGACTGAAATACTGCAAATGACCAGTTCAGTTCAGAAAGAATATAAACAGCATCAGCAGAAGAGTGGATGAGTCATGCTGCTGTATGGACTGGACATACTGTCTTTTTAAAGCCACATATCTCAGCAGCTATGCGAAATAACAACCATGCATAAGGCGCATTGTTGTCTTTTTTTTGTGTGCCAGTGACTTTGTGGCCGATACAATCTTTAAAGATCAGCATTTTTGTCAAGAGTCGTGAAGGGGTGAATTCAAGGTTCAGTGAATACTGATTACACCTGACGTTCCCGGGAGAAGTTTGCATTCAAAACTGCAGAACTAATCAGAAGAAGGACTGGTACAACTCACACAAATAATACTTTCACTGCTAATACTGAAGGTAAAAAATAAATGTCTAAAATAAGAGCAGGGTGATGAGAGTTAAGAGATTTTTCGACTGAAATCCCTAACAGCTGACTTTAGTTTCCCTTCATTCTGTAGCTACTGTAGCCTTGAAGCTTGAATGGACTGAACAGCGTCAACGCTGGTTCACCTGGCAGATGTGCTCCTTCCTCTGCTGCTTGTGTGACATAAGGAGGCTTAAGGGAGATCTTCTCTCGTGTGAAGCAGTGTATCAATCACACATGAGGCCGTTAACATTGACTTGATTCAGCTGGCTCTAGTTAAAAACTCAGAATAAGGGGACTCTGAATAAAGGCTATTTTTGTAAATATATATTTCTCTGTCTTTTTGGACAGAACATCGAAGAAAGCAAGGAAAATCTATTACAAGTAAGAGGGAACTTAGCATTGGAATACAGGTGGGAATGGCACCTGGGTCACTACAGGATATGTTGCCTACATGGTGAGCTACTGAAATGCAGAGAACCAGTTCTGTTCTAAAGAAAGGCTAACTTGAATATTCCTACACTGACGTTTGATCGGTTTGCAGGCATCTCCAATCAATCCCTGATTGACACGGACCAGATTTTTGATCTAGTTCAGATTTAGCTTTTGTGTTTTTTCGGTGGGGGTGGTGGGGGGATGGGGGTTCACGAATCACGATCGCCAAAGATAGCGCTGCAGCAATGCCCCTTGTGAAGCGCATGTTATTTCTGAGCTGAATGTTTGCCTGCAGCACACAGAGAGAGAGAGAGAGAGAGAGAGAGAGGTACATTGTGTTCTCCTACAGCGAGCAGGCGGTCTCCCGTCTGCAGGCGGCCGTCCTTCTGCGCCGCCCCCCCCTCGATGATCTTGGTGATGTAGATGCTGTTGTCCCCGGGGATGTGTTGGTTACCGATCCCTCCCGCGATGCTGAACCCCAGGCCTTGCACATGGAACACACACACACACACACACACACACACACACACACACACACACACACACACACACACACACACACACACACACACACACACACACACACACACACACACACACACACA
>OLKM01002447.1:34995-39995 GCA_900291075.1 Melanogrammus aeglefinus
GGAGGAGGAGAGGAGGAGGAGGAGGAGGAGGAGGAGGAGGAGGAGGAGGAGGAGGAGGCAGGGGAGATGATGTTGGTGAGTCTGGTCCTAGTCCAGCTCACTCGCTTGGAGCCCTCTATTGATCTGCTGTGTGTGTGGGGGTGGGTGGGTGGGGTTGGGGTTTGCTGACAGTGCTGCAATGGGACCTACAGCGTTTGATGTGTGGTATAGAGGAAGCGTTTACCAGCCACACTGCCCTCATCATTAATCACAACCACCCCTCCGTATTGCCTGTATCTACAGGCCTTTCACCATGGAGCCAAAGCCATTGATCCTTGATTCTTATTGATTGTAATCTCCTTCTAAAATGTCTCATCACTAAAGACAGCAGGTCACAGTGTATATATTTGCTGCGTTTCCACACTTGACACAAACACACAAACACACACACACACACACACACACACACACACACACACATCCACCCACCCTCCTACCTACATGCATACAAACACACAACAGTATCAATTGTGATGTTGCTCTGCTGAAACGTTAGAGCGCCATCACCCATGGTCCCACCAATGGCCTGGCATTGTGTCCCAGATTTAAGGGGAAGCACATGTCAGACGGGCTTCCCGCTCTGTGTCGCGCATGCTCCTAGTTTCAATGTGTTAAAAAAAAGAAATATGAATGCAAATTGTAAATAGATGATTATGAAAAGTCGCCCCAAAAATGTGTATTCCTATCACAGCCTCGAATCAGGTGGTGGCAGTGTAGCCCCAGGGGGATTGCATGGATCGCTCGCCGCTTGAAAGACAAGGGGCCTCCAATCACTTGAAAACACACCCTTGAACGATCTGATCCTCTGATCAAAACCATTCATCCCCATGACGCGGGGCCATCGAGCCGTTCCCATGTTCCCCAGGCTCTGAGTCGCCGGTCCGCGTTTGAGGGCTATGTAGCCATATCCCCCCCCACCCACACTCCGTATTCAGCACTATCAGGCCGAAACTCAAATCTGCATACGGGCCGAAGTTGGTGTCACTGATTGTGTGTCGCACGTTTTATCGAAAGGAGGCCAAACCTCTGAACGCTACTTTTCAACGATAATGATGCTTTTATAAGCAAACGCTTCCATTCCACTGACATTTGGACAACAAAACATGTCGCATTTGAATGGTATATATCGGTAAGAATCCTCCATCCTGCCTTATTGTTGCGGTGTTACGTTTAGTGCGGATGAATGTTTTTTGGTTTACCATCAGGTCACCACCACCTCCCCAATGAGAGCGCTCATTTCTCTCCTGCTCTTCTGACCGCCTACGTTCAACCACTAAATAACATCTTTCAAAACTGTGGTGGACAAATGCATCTGATTTATCGCTTTATAATCATACCTCCTCATGACCTCCATATCCACCACCAGAAAAAAACATTTAAGATGACCACAAAAAAACATGAAGAAGAAAGAAGTTTGCCAATGGAGCGCAAAAGTGAAACTGCTGCAATCTTTTACACTTGTTTGCCGTAACTCCACAACTGAGTGTTGTGGCACAAGCAGCGCCGAAGCTGCCCCTAACAAACAGATTGAGGGTAGGCCTAACTGTCGGGGCTACGCTGTAGGCTCAACTTCCTCAGTGAATAATCCACTCTTAAATACTAAGGGTTTAGCACGTGCCGGAGTACAGTGTCTCATTAAGATGCACGGTATCTAGCATAGTGAACAAGGACACAAAAGACTGTACAATCAGTCTTTTGGATAACAGGCACACAATGAATTGGCAAGCAAGAATTTGGCTAGAATGACTCACTCAGCCTCAACATGAATAACAGGGGCAGGATGGTGTCGCCGTTTGATGTGGTTGAATCACAGACGAAAGTCACTGGGTTACATTCTTTAACGTCGTCAACCTATGGTCATCCATAGCTTATCTGAATTCACTGGAGCGAAGTCGCTTTGGATAAACGTGTGTGTGCTTAGTGGCTGCATGTACTTAATAGTAGGTCAACTGTTCACTACAATGCTCAGCAGGATTACGTAACACAACGTGATCAGGCTTTCAATGCAGGGAAATATTACAGTTTTTCTCAGTCACGCTTTGGTACATTTCTCAGATCAGGATTGAAATTCTCAAAACTACCGGTTCAATCTTCACATCATTGTGTCGTTTGTGCACATCAAAAAAGCAGTTTCTCATTTCTTTGAACAAGTTGCAAATGCTTTGGTACATTCATGCAAATGATTATGTACAATTCTCTGCTCTTTCCTAGATTATCAATTGCTTATGTCATGTTGATAAAATGTATTGTAATGGGTCTCTATTGAATAGTCTCACATTTAGGCATTAGTTCATTGCATAAGTCTTTACATGCAAAATGGTTGAACAAGTTGTCATAATATGTCAAGCATATTTCTATACATTTCCATTAGACTTTTTTTTCTAAATCTGTCCTGAATTGGTAAATTGCTACCAGGTGAATCTTGAACTTTCTCTAAAGAAGGGAAATGTGTGAAGTGTTAGATCAACCAACGATCAACCAGTTTACTGAAATAGCTCAAAGGTGCATCTCCTGAACCATGAACTGGCAAGTATATTATATAGCTGGAGCACAACACAATGTTACATTGTCTGAGAATTTGTGGCCCAACAGACAGGAACGTCAGGAGGTGTAGGATGACTGCACTGTAATTCCTACAGCAATGCATGCACAGTTTACCCTAAGGAGATTTTACCTATGTTCACATTCCTAGCAATGACAAAGTCTGCCAACAAATTACAGTACAAACAGTCAAAGCGTAAATGTGAATCTTGTCCAGTCTCTTGCAATCAATCTCCCACATACACGAAGGTGTAACTTACAATTTACAATAATTGTCTTCAAAACTTTAGCCATGGTTTACATCAGAACATGCCTCCAGAGTACACTGTTATATTGACAACATGACTAAGCAATTTGACTGTCTTATCCGTACACAATGACACAAGGACTTGTCATTTTGATGGTACTGACATGTTCATTGACACAGATATTTACTTTTGAGAAACAAACTAAGGATTTTGAGCAAGAGACTTGCTTTTGCATGAAATCCATGGTGTTTTGCTATTTGTACGAATTGTTTTGAGAAATGCACTTACTGTTTTGCAAATTTCAATTCTGATCTGAGAAATGTACCAAAGCGACTGAGAAAAACTGTAAACCCATTATGAACACCGAAAGAATGAGCCTTAGGCCCAATCCCATTTCTACCCCTTACCCTTACCCCTCACCCTTGTTTCGAAGGGGTGAGGGGAAGGGGTAAGGGGTAGAAATGGGATTGGGCCTTAAAGTGGTGTCCATGTCACTGCCAATCATCGCTATGGCAACATAAAAAAAGATATAGACAACCACCGTGGTAAAATATTCCCACTAAGGTGCCACAAGCAGGGTTGCGAGCACAATGCTGGCCCGAGTTGAATAAAACAGCAACGTTATCCATGTCTGGGATTACTGAATAATCCCTGTATCGGTATCTAACACAAAACAACAAACAAAGCAAATAGTGGAGGATAATCTCAGTACTCTAGATCTTTCCCTCCGAGGTTTAGGCCTCCATCGGAGGTTAATACCGTGAGGATGTCATCATCACCTTGTTATGGTGATGGACCACCATCTGCACTCGGCCATGGGTACGACCGAATATAAACAGTCATACCGAGGCCTCATACCTCATACCTTTCCAGTAACAAAGGAATGTGTGTAGGACTTGCAAGTGGTGGGGGATGAGAGGGAGAGAGAGAGAGAGAGAGAGAGAGAGAGAGAGAGAGAGAGAGAGAGAGAGAGAGAGAGAGGAGAGAGAGAGAGAGAGAGAGAGAGAGAGAGAGAGAGGAGAGAGAGAGAGCAGAGAGAGAGAGAGAGGGGGGGGGGTGAGAGAAAGATAAGAAGGAATAAGAGACAGAGAGAGAGAGAGAGAGAGAGAGAGAGAGAGAGAGAGAGAGAGAGAGAGAGAGAGAGAGAGAGAGAGAGAGAGAGAGAGAGTGAGAGAGAGAGAGAGAGAGAGAGAGAGAGAGAGAGAGAGAGAGAGAGAGAGAGAGAGAGAGAGAGAGAGAGAGAGAGAGAGAGAGAGAGAGAGAGAGAGAGAGAGAGAGAGAGAGAGAGAGAGAGAGAGAGAGAGAGAGAGAGGGGGGGGGGGAGAGAGAGAGGGAGAGAGAGAGAGAGATATTGGGCATCTGATAGTGTGGACTGGAATCCATGCCAGGTTTTCCGCCTGCCATGCTAAGCCCACTAGCACGCTGAGCTACCAAGTCGCCCACTTTAGATTGTAATAATTTAATATTTAATGCAGCCACTGTTAGCTGATACACATTCAAATGTTTTAGTTAATAGCCATCAGCTTTTATCTATCTATATTTAAAGGCAAACACAGAGAAAATTGAACAAGTAAGAATTGTGTCAATCATAGCACGGCTGTTAAATGTTTACTTAGTTACTTAGTTATGTATTGATGTGTGGTGTTGGACTTTGCCTCAACGTTCAGCAAAAGAAGGTGTTAAAGGAGAAAGATTTGAGAAATATTAACATAAAGAGTGAGGAAGAGGTTACAGATGTGGAAGAGTGTGGGACACATCATCAAAATTAACTAAATCTGGATGAGATTAAATCGTAAATCCCCCAATTGTCCCTTTTAATTCGAAAGACTAAGCACTGAGGACTAGTTCGCAGGCAGCTGTTGGGACACACACAAACACACACACACACACACACACACACACACACACACACACACACACACACACACACACACACACACACACACACACACACACACACACACACACACACACACACACACACACACACACACACACACAAATGCCTTACAGACACAACACAATTAAAAGCCATTCTCCACTGGTCAGAACTGAAGAAAGAATGCCTAAAAAAAACTGCTAGTTTCTTACTGAATCAGTAACAATTAGGAGTCTGGGCCAGCCTGTTTGGACCTCTGATCCTCCCCAGGCCGCACCAGGTACACCCCCAGG
>OLKM01002447.1:44995-55590 GCA_900291075.1 Melanogrammus aeglefinus
CTTTTAGCTCCTATATATTTATATATGCATATACATTCTGAATATCTTTGTGTGTACATGCAGCACCTTTTTGAAGGACGTGCTTCAACCGTTAATGTAAAAAAAGAGCAACATAAAAAAAGGCAGAAACAGGGTAAAGATAAGGGAGTTAAGCTTCCCCCTCTCCTCTCTCCACCTATCCTCTGCGCCTCCACCCCTGTGAACTACGTCAGCGCTGATGGCTCCGGCAGCAACAGCAGCAGCAGCAGAGACGTTTCGATGAGCACACGCAGGGCTCGGATTTGTCTGATTACATAATTGGAATGTTTTAATGGTGAATATTAATCCACGCCGTGCCCCACATTGGGCCGCGTAATCTGGCTGATCAGGATCTGTCCGTGTCGGGCGGTGACGGTGGAAGTGGTGGTGATGGCGGTGGGGATGGCGGTGATGGTGTGGTGGTGGTGCACATCAGTCAGTTTAGAACGCAGTTCAGGGAACAAAAAGCATTTTATATTCCCATGAAGGGCACGACAAAAACACAAGACACACACACACGCACACGCACACGCACGCACACACACACACACACACACACACACACACACACACACACACACACACACACACACACACACACACACACACACACACACACAACCCGAATCCAGATGCACACGAAAGAAAAACCCTGCTGTCCTTTTTTGCTTTCATAAACGTCGAAATCAATGCACGACGACGACGGAGCATTTTCTCGTTGTCTTTACATGAAAAAAACACACACACACACACACACACACACACACACACACGCACGTGCGCGCACACACATACACACACGCGCACACGCAGGAAAGGAGAGGAAATCAATGACAACGTGTATTTGGTATGCATTAGCGGCGTGTGCAGCATTGTGTCAGAGCGCTAATCAAAGAGCCCTTGGATATGCAGCGGCCTCTGCGCGCCTGCGTATCAACATTGCAGTCTGCACGCAATTAGCTGGCCGAGGAGCCGCGCTGCCGCTGTGCAGCTCTGCCTGATCCTGCACCATGGCAACGCGGGGCTGTGTCTCAGCAAACCCCCCCGCCCCCTCTCCCCGCCGCCGCCTCCTCTCCCACAGCCCCCTTCCTCTCTGCTGCCTCGCAATCTCTCCCCTTCTTCTTCTTCGCTGGTTTTGGTTCCCGTCTCCACTCCTCCATTTTTCTCTCTACCTTTGTTTTCTGCACAGCACTCGCACGCACACACATGCACGCACGCAGACATGCGCACGCATGCACGCACACACAAATACGCCACGCACACGCACGCCGATCCCTTCCGCTCCGTTTGCTCTCTCTCTCTCGCTCTCTCTGCATCTCTCTCCTTCCGTCTCTCTCTCTCTCTCTCTCTCTCTCTCTCTCTCTCTCTCTCTCTCTCTCTCTCTCTCTCTCTCTCTCTCTCTCTCTCTCTCTCTCTCTCTCTCTCTGTCTCTCTCTCTGTGTGTGTGTCTCTCTCTCTCTCTCTGTGTCTCTCTCTCTCTCTCTCTCTCTCTCTCTCTCTCTCTCTCTCTCTCTCTCTCTCTCTCTCTCTCTCTCTCTCTCTCTCTCCTTCTCTCTCTCTCTTTATCTCTCGCTCTTTCTCTTTCTGTGGGAACTCAACCCCCGCCCCCCCCGCCATCCCTCCCTGCATTATGATTCAGCTGCCACACGTGAATGACGGCCATTTGGCTCCAGGAAGGCAGGGCTCGCAGCTACGTGGGTTACCCTGAGTTGAGGACGACACATGAGGCATCGCGGCCACGTGAGACACCCTCCGTCCCGTCCCCCGCCCACCCCCCCCGTCCCTCCCTCTCCCCCAAGACAGGATCCTCCATATCAATGACAGCTGGTCATCCAGGGACCCTTGGCGATATGTGAAGGAGAAGAGTGTGCCGGCTGAAAGTGTGTCGTTGGCTGTTTCGCTCCCATCCAAAAAGCCACACATACCCACATATACCCACAAGTTTGAGCTGAACGGAGGCGACCGAAATAGACGATGAATAGCTAGCGAGATGATACTCCCACACTGTGTAGAGAGCGCTGCCATAGCTACAAAAAAATACTAGTTTAAAGATTGAAGGGAAGCAACCCAAACCGCTTATTTCTTTATTCAATTTTGGGCATGATATGTTCATTTAAATCATTCATTCTTGTTCTTTCTAAATATGAATATAAATGTGGTGATAATGAGGTCATCCTTCATGTTACCATGAAATGAAACCCACCTTGTAAGCTTATATTGTGGCTTCATTTGCTTATTCAACAATGTATCACGTACATTGTGTTTATAATTAATTTAAGGTTAAAATCGTATTGACGCAACTTCCTATAGGTGAAATTTCACTCCACACCCACTGATACTAGCTATTATACGTGGATACAAATACATATGTGGTTATTACAGCCTACAGATTATTAACCATTCACACTAAAAAATGTGGCTGCTGCCCTACTAATAATAAAAACATATCAACACATAGCAACATATAATTACAGTAATGACCTTCTTAATTATAGATTGCAAAAATACTGGTGTATTTTCTTCAATTAAGACGTCAACGTCCCATTTCACAATGTCACTCTTCCACATGTCACTAAAAGGTGATGATATTCAACTAAATTCAATTACATATAAAATAATAAGACAGAGGCTAAAGAGTCTTTGTTTATGAATTAAAATAAATTTGCATTAGTATGATGAGAACATGTCGTCACATATATTTGACTAGTATGTCATAAGTTAGGGAGGATTGGAGTACGTTGATTAACTGTATTGAAAAATTAGCCAGAACATGTTGATAGCACGAATGCCATGCGCCTTCAAACTAATACATGAAACACAGTTGGTAGATCTTATGAAGTGACCACCTGTCCACATAATAATGAATGGCAAGATCTCCATTCAACTCCCACCAGGCTTTCACCTGTTTGTATGGTTTGCAACTCAATTCCACCATCTCTTAAACTTCACTGTCAAATGCTAAGAAGCGTGGATGTATTTTACTCCTCGAGGCTACCACAACACACTGTGAGAGATCTCCCAAATCCTTAACAATGCAACCAAAGGCTCAACTATTTTCAGAAAAATGAAAAAGGCCTTGTTGGTGTAGTAAACGCAACATAATACAATAACTGGAAACTGTAGGTAGTAAATTATGTAACACATCCATTTGAATTCAAATAAAATCTTAACTTACTGTGAAAAAATAAATATTGGTTAATTTTCAATACCGGTAATTGTAAAAAAGGTCTGATCCAGGCATTTTTCTAGAAAGTTTGGTATAGCTCTATTATATTTTTACACCTACAGTATATACACATATGATCATTCTATAATGGAATAACGCTGAGTCACTCTATAGCCTTCGATAACTGGAAATATGTCAATGTTACACATAAAAAAAAGAAGCTTTTGGAAAAGGATATGGTAACATTGTGTACTCCTCTCATGCAATATCCCCACAACACAATATAGAAATAATATCGTGGACTAAGAAAAACAGAAGGTATTAGATCCAGGAAAGCAATTTTGGTGCAGAGCTCACCTATTGAACATATAAGGATGTACGATATTAAGCTGGGATTGCGTGTATTGTTGTTATCCTCTCCTTTTATCGCATCTGTGGCTTGAAGATGCATGCTTTTTTTATTTGACAAGCTACAAAGATCTCAATAACCACCTTGCCTCCTCACAGAGTCTAATAGTCCTCTGACAACAAACCCAAGGCACTGGTTTGACGGTCCATATGTCTGAACAATGTTGAACATGGTCTATGCTAATGTCATGTATGGCACACAATACAATACAAACATCACAAAAGACAGAGGAGAAAGGACAGTATTCGCAAACCGCAAGCAAACAAGGAGATGCTGTTGAAAGTTAGTGCGATGACCTAGAGGAATTTGATGGTGTTAACTAAATGTGTTTGGATCGGGCGATGGCAAACAGAAGAGCGCTAGCATGCACACACACACACACACACACACACACACACACACACACACACACACACACACACACACACACACACACACACACACACACACACACACACACACACACACACACACACACACACACACACACACACACACAAGCACACACAGACACAGACATTCACACACACATGAGAAAACACACACAATGACATGAAAAGCACGAGAGGGTTAATGTCAGGCCTGTATTGCAAGTGGGTTACATCCTCTCCAGTTTTGGAAGTGAAAGCGATTGTGAGGTATAGGTGGACCAGGTATAACTGGTTTTGTACGTAACAACCCTGGTTGAAAAAACAGCGAGCCACACCAACAAAGCCAAAGTAAAGGGTGAAACCTAGTGCTTGCCAAATCTGAGTGATGTGTGTAATAATTGTATCTCTTCTTCACTTATCAAAAGGATTCTAGTGGAGAACATTAAAGACAACCTGAGCAGTCATCAAGCAATCCATTCCTTTCACTTATGAATGCTGCGTTATAATAGAATCCAAAAGTGCGTTGACATCGGCGTCCAGCATTGGAGAAATATCAGGAGATTTTGAATAGGAAATCAAAGTGGTGGCCAGGTTACTACTGTGCGTAGCCAGAACATAATGTTTCTCTGCAAATGGCAGAGGGAAAGGCTGGACTCATTACGCTGATTTACCCCCCCCCCTCCTCCCCCAGAAACATCACAGCGAATAAAATTAAATAAAACACAAGACTTTGATTGGAACTGTGGATAAAGGAGGGAGACAGAGAGAGCAATAGAGAGTGTGAGGAGGAGGAGGAGGAGGGAAAAGAAGAAGAAGAAGGGCAGGGTGAAAAATTTGCAGGGGACATGAAACCGAGAAACAAACGGTGTCTACGGCAACAAGACTAAGAGACCAAATGGCTGAAGGGGAATGCATTAGACGGAGAGGCTCCGGCACTCGCTTGGTCAGAAACACATCGCTTCACCAAATTTTCCTCACACACACACACACACACACACACACACACACACACACACACACACACACACACACACACACACACACACACACACACACACACACACACACACACACACACGCACATGCACACGCACACACGCACACACACACACACACACACGCACACATTCCCTCCCATAAAATGAAGACAAAAAACAAGCAACATTGCAGTATGAGGTGGTGGACATTGAAGAATATCGGAGAGAACATTAGAGATGGCCACGGATATGTACCACGACCAGTTGCATCCAGTATATAAGGACAGCACGAGTGAATGGTACAGAGACCTCAGAACCAACAGTTGATACAGCAGTTAAATAATACGAAAATAACAGGTGCTGTTGAAGGCACCCACGTACCCCCCATAAACACACAGGAGGCTGGCCAGGAGGCTCAGGATTGGCCGCTTTCTTCTCTTATTGATCGAGGTGTATGTACGTGTGTGTGTGTGTGTGTGTGTGTGTGTGTGTGCGTGCGTGCGTGCGTGTGTGGGTGGGTGATGTGCAGTGTAGCATGCCCGATGATGCTAGCACACTCAAGCACAACCAGGAGCAAGAGAAGTAACAGCAAGAGGGTGCATCTCAAAAAGAACAAGGAACACGGCCACATCCACGCTGTACAGACGTGGGTTTGTTCTTGAACATGTTATCTATAAATACCGTGCCGTTTGGAGTTGCCTTTCATTAATGGCTTCTCCTACTCTTATTACTCCAGCGAGTGGACTCTGCACTGGGGGGGCTGCTCGGTCCCAAGTGAGACACCCAGAGTGCTCATCACTGGAGCAGGGCTGTGAACCTGGCACGCACATCCCTGGCGTCACCTTTTCAGGCAGCTCCACACTGTGATCAGCACAAAGAAACACACATAACAACGGGGATAAAACAAAGCAAGGGCCAACAAACACACAGAAGGCCGACCCCCCCCTCTGTCTGCCTCTCTCTGATCTGCTGGCTGGCAGTGAGGGAGAAACACGGCTCCGGCACATCCGTACCAGAACCTCGCAGGCCGGTGCGGGTGTCGATAAACATGCGGAGCAGTGGGCCTACAAAATGGAACTAGAGACGGATAGTACAGTCCTAGAGAGCATGTGTAGAATAGGGCGCTCCTCCCTGGTAGCGTGTTGCTAGTGCGTCAAGCGGTGGGTTGTGCGTTTGACAGCACCGGGGAAATCACGTGGTGCAATTCTGAGACCTTAAATCGTCCTCATCGTCCTCCATGTTGGAGAGACAGAAAGAACATGCCTGATCCGAGGCGAAAAAGGTGGAAAGCGAGGAGGGAGCTTCAGACGGTGAGGCTTTTATTAAAAGTGGAGGTGGAGGTGGGAGGTGTCAATGCAGCAAACCGTTCTTCTTCGCCCCCCCCCCCCCCCGAGAACCGTATGGGTCACCACTGATGGCTGCGCAGGTATCAGGACTCCATGCCATTCTCCAAGAGCCGCTGACATCATTGTCTGGCTTCTTCACGAGAGCCACACTCCTCTGATCGGCCCAACACACACACACACACACACACACACACACACACACACACACACACACACACACACACACACACACACACACACACACACACACACACACACACACACACACACACATCCCCGCACCGCCACCAACACACCAGCACTTTTGGATAAAGAGCCACCGACTTTGGTAAAAATGCCCGGGAATATTGCAGAGAACGTCGGCTCTCCTGGTTCGTATCTCTCCTACGTTTGAGAGAGTGAGAGAGAGAGAGAGAGAGAGAGAGAGAGAGAGAGAGAGAGAGAGAGAGAGAGAGAGAGAGAGAGAGAGAGAGAGAGAGAGAGAGAGAGAGAGAGAGAGAGAGAGAGAGAGAGAGAGCGAGAGAGAGAGAGAGAGAGAGAGAGAGAGAGAGAGAGAGAGAGAGAGAGAGAGAGAGAAGAGAGAGAGAGAGAGAGAGAGAGAGGGAGAGAGAGAGAGAGAGAGAGAGAGAGAGAGAGAGAGAGAGAGAGAGAGAGAGAGAGAGAGAGAGAGAGAGAGAGAGAGAGAGAGAGAGAGAGAGAGAGAGAGAGAGAAGAGAGACAGAGAGAGAGGGAGCGATAGAGACATGAGCACACTGTACCAGCTGATGCTATTCATCAGCTGGTATTCCGGAGGCCTTGTGTGGTGACAACTGAAATGTCGAGTGTCCTACAGAGGTCAGAGGTCGCACTGCTGACAGGTAGCAAACGGAACAGCGAAGACAGTCATCTAGGTCAGCAGATACATTTGACTTCTCAAATGTTGCCTTTATCATAGGGCCAGGCATGCCTGAGACTAGGGTTTGTATTGAATTGAAATGTTAGAGTAAGGTTACATAGACGATCAGTAGGTATGTAAATGTTGTTTTCTGTGTATTTTATATATAGTTCCATTGACCCCTGCTAAACCTTGCTGATATGATTTCAGCTTTGACTGTACGGCACGTATTACACTTTTTCCAAGGTCTCCTATAGCTTCCTACCTTCGAAAGATAACAAAAAAATCTTCTTCCAGCATACACAGAAATAACACGTTGGCCTATGTGCTATGTGGATTTTTTCCATTTCTCCAGTGCACCAATGCGCATTCAAATGTGCCTGATTGGTTGAGCAACAGATTCAAACTAAATCGCAGTCAAAACTAGCTAGCACCCTAGCTGCAGCTAGGGCTGTCCAATTAAAGTACAAACCAATTGAATGCTCATTAATGAAAAACCCATGAAAGAATGTATGGGTAAGTATAAATATGTAATTAGAGATGAACATCAAATTATAGGCCAGCTTTTATTAATACACGGATGTATTTAAGTCATTGGATCATTTGCTTTACTTAACATGAGGAAGCCCACATGAGCATTGCACATGACACAGAAGAAAAATGTAATTAGAAATGTCAGCGCTCCTATAGGCAGGACGCCGCGTTCAAAGTCTATATATAGTGTCAGTGGAACCAATGCTATTTGTAAAGCATTACAAATGTATTATACTTTGTACCTGATATATTTAAATATTATGTAAGTCTCACTGGCCTAGTTTATTCCTGAAACAGACGCGTTGGGCTTGGAGAGTGGCAACGCTTGTTTAGTCATCCATGTTTCTTGCGGATGCTCCATCTCTTGAAATTCCTCCTGCAGACAAAGCTTTGGGGATGACATCATTTCCTCTGAAATGAATGCTTTGAGGAGCGGCATGTTCTGCCATCAGCGACGGAGAGCAGGTGCCACTGGAGTGCTAGGGTTCTATGCGGTCTTTGCCGTGGAAAACACCTACAGCGCACCAATCTGGCTTTTCACACACGTCTGACCCCTGTCAACCCCGGGACCCGTCCACCCAAAAAAAAAGGAAACGACTGAATCTCTCTGGCCGAGATCTGTCGGCCCGAACCCCCCCTTGTCTCGGCCTCTGATTGGAGGATCTGGTTCGAACAAAAGACGAGATTTGTCTTTTATCTCCTCCACTCATCTCCGTCAGTCCTCCACCCACTCCCGCCTGCCCCCCCCGCCCCTCCCCTCCTCACATTCACACGCGCTGAACCCGCATATCTGCTGACACGCAGTCGACGCATCTTCATCTCCATCACAGAAACGGCGCGATTTCCCTATGAGAGCCCTCACATCTAATGTCACATACAATATATATGCAAATCCAGTCTTTCCTTCTCTTGAATTAATTATCTGATTCAGTGGTATCAGATGGGAGGAACGTGGATGGACAGGCAGTGGGGGGGGGGGGGGGGGGGGACAGCGTCTATATTGGTGATAAAACGGTTATCTGTCTTTCCCTGCTTGCTTAACGTGCGAGACTGGGTCCCTGTGCTGGTTAGGGCGAGGGAGAGGGGGGTGGGGGTGCTGATTGTAATGGCCTGTTGGGTCCCACTCATCTTACTCTCCTTCTGATCTGAAAGATAAACCGCCGTCATGAGGATAGGCCTGCCCAACGGAGGGCCGCTTCAGGTCCCCCCAGTAGGGGGGGAGCGCTCAGGACACTGTGATGGAGCGCCGTGATAAATACTGGCCCTGTCATATATACATCCCCCCCCAGCCAGCCCCCCCCCACGGCCCTGTGCTGCAGCTGATAGAGACACAGCCAATCAGAAAGCACCAACCCAGAATCAGGCACATGATTCTGGGTCTATAGAAAATGCACACGTGCACACACACACACACACACACACACACACACACACACACACACACACACACACACACACACACACACACACACACACACACACACACAACACACACACACACACACACACACACACACACACACACACACACACACACACACACACACACACACACACACACACACACACACACACAAGCACACACACAGAGACACTTACACATGTGCACAAACATATCTACGCACACACACATTAGCATGTGCCTTAACCATCACGAGCACAAGCACGCTTGCACACAGACAGACACTAAACAAGGAAGCTTGCGATGATCCATAGAGTGTTTCACGCATCATCCACCTTTGGGACTGTTGTGCATTGGTATACAAAACACCAGCCACCCAGAGACTATCCCTCCGCCATAAACAACTTGCCTGAATGGGCAGGGCGAGGCTGGGGGTAGTGAACAAGCATTTTGGATTAAGTTTAATATCGTGCCTGTAATAAATAAAGGAAAAAAATCAAATTAATATTTAAAACTAATCATCAGAGTGGAGCTGGAGAGCACATAGAGACAGATTGGAGCCCGCGGGGAAGAAAGAGTCTTCCATCACATGACTCCCATTAGGGCCCTGGCCTCTCGACACAAAGACTCACGCTCCACTCCTTAACACAACGCTTTGAATGAAACAAAGAGCGATTACGCTTGGAATTATCCAGAAGTCAACTAAGGCGGTATTTGTTGTCTTTATCAATTCATGCACTGTAACGTCATATAAAGAAAAAAAACCCATAACAACCATAGAAAGTGGATGAGGCTTTACGACATCATCACATGACTCACGATGGCATGGCATTTCCATTTCCCTCCTCTTGGAGATTTAAACAATCTTCCGTTTGCGTACACCATCAAAGCAACGCACTGCAAAACGCATTCAACGTTCATAATTCGTAGCCTACGTTTATAAAGCAACAACCAACGAAAGAATAGGAAGCAACACAGCGTGTAGAACAGTAAAATGTCCTTCTGAATCACCATCTCTCTACAACCATATTTTGCCTTACACCATAAAAGCGTCAGGAAGCCGGGGCTTCCATAGGAGACGACGCCGTGAAGATGTGGCTTACTGGGCGTGTATCGTTGCTGATGCTCATGTGAATGCCGGCTCTGCTCTCCGGCTTCTGATGTGAGCAGTGTGTAGGTAGTGGGGGAGGGGAATATATATCCCCCCCCCCCCCACCCAATGGATACGTAGTGGTGATTAAGGGAGCTAAAGTGCCGACATGCCCGTCCGTAGCGGAAACATGGACTGTTTTTTTCCCTCTTTTTTTTTTAACGACTGCTCTATACAGCATCCTTTTTAGTAGACCGTAGAGACAGATGCTGGTCTAGTGTCAGGGCCTTTCGTCCGCTCTCTCTCTCTCTCTCTCTCTCTCTCTCTCTCTCTCTCTCTCTCTCTCTCTCTCTCTCTCTCTCTCTCTCTCTCTCTCTCTCTCTCTCTCTCTCCCTCTCTCTCTCTCCC
>OLKM01002447.1:55615-63115 GCA_900291075.1 Melanogrammus aeglefinus
TCTCTCATCTCTCCTCTCTCTCTTCTCTCTCTCTCTCTCTCTCTCTTCTCTCTCCTTCTCTCTCTCTCTCTCTCTCCCTCTCTCTTCTCCCCTCTCTCTCTCTCTCTCTCTCTCTTCTCTCTCTCTCTTCTCTCTCTCGCTCTCGCTCCTCTCTCTCTCTCTCCCTCCCTCTCCCTCTCTCTGACAGCACCACCAACTGCCTCAACTTACATAACCCCCTTCCCCTCTCTAGGCTTGCTGGCTCCCTTTATTGGCCTATTTCTCTGCTTTCCAACATTAGCATTTTCAACCCCGTGACGGCTGTTCTTTTCTCTCCTTCTCCCCTTGCTAATTCCTCTTTCCTTCCCTTCTTGTTTTCGGGTGAAATTCGGTTGATCTATCACCCCCCCCCCCCCCATCCATTTAGATGTGTGTAAGGCCAGGGCTAAACCCTCACGTTGTTGGTGGGCCTATCCCAACAGTGTGTTGTGGCGTGTAGCGCACTACATGACACATACCATGAAGGGAGCTAACCCTCACCGTAGTAGACCCTCGCCACGTCAGAACCGGACCCTTGTCTCTAGGCCCTGGGATTGGTACTTTCTATGAACGGGTGCCCGTTGAGGGCTGGTGTGACACTCGAGAGGCAAGCTCATATCTCTAGCCGAGCTCATATCTCTAGCCATGCAGTCGAAACACCGGTTGGCCCAAGCCTTGACATGAGCCCTCGTAGGAAGAAGGATTTGGAGGAGAAAGAGGGGGGAAAAAAGGTCCACATACATACCGCCACAACCCCACAGAGACAATGTGCACACTTACATAATTTACACAGCGCTATGGGTGCTTTTCCAACATGTGAGTGGAGGCATGTTTTCATAAAAAGGCACGTAGCTCGTCGCTCGATCTAAACCGCCAAATCTTTAGCTAGACGGAACCGGAGAAGACGTTTTAAGAAAGGGGCAGGTTGTAGTTCATAATGTGCCGACTGCTCTGGGGTATTTCTCTCTCCCCACACGGACACCCTAACTGCAGCCTCCATTTTACCCCCAATGTCTGCCTTCTGGTTCTCCCTCCTCCCCCTACTCTGCTCTTCCTGTTGATCAAAACGTATTCAGACTCAGTACCCTAGTGTACAGAATACAGGGGGATTTTTTGGGGCTTTCGCGTTTGCCGCAAACGCAAAAGCCTGCATAGAAACATGCACACACAGGTTCAGAAGAAGCACACACACACACACACACACACACACACACACACACACACACACACACACACACACACACACACACACACACACACACACACACACACACACACGCACACACACACACGCGCACACACATGACTTGAAATCTCATGCACATCACGCAACTCCCTTCCCCCCATGCGCGCGCACACACACACCTAACTTAATTACACAATGCGCTGCTAAACCCGCTATAACCTTTTTATCAAGGTAATTTTTCAGGCCTGTGTTAAATTAACAAGATGGATGAACGAGAGGAGTGCATTAGCGCAGAGGCTAAATTCACAGCACACAGCAGGGGAAAGGAAAGCGTTTTCCTTTTTTTTCTCCCTTGGACACACAGCTACTGACTGTCTATTTCTTCAGACATCGCATTGCAATGCGACCGGATTCACGCCAAAAACGCTTGACTAAACGAATGAAGAGCATGAATGAAAGTAACAAGAGAACTGCCATTAATCAGTTCTCTCTTCTCCAGACCAAAAAAAAAAGAAAAGACAAGCCTTCCATTAGTTGATTAGCTGAGGAATCTACAATGGATATTTATGACAGAACGCCTGCTACCAGTTTTCGGCCACTGTCACAGGACCCAATTATACAACTGCTCGTTGGATTTCGTGTTCCCTACTGAATCAGCAAAGTGCACTGCTCCATCACCATGTGGCTTGACGTACCCTGGGCACGTCTAAAGGCCTCATTCATGAAAAATGAAAGTACGTGTTTGCAAGCTGTTTGTGTGTGCAACGCCTGCAATCAGGCGCAATAGACTATACATCGTGGATAGAATAAATAAGTAACTGGGGGGAAAAAAGCCATGGCAATGTACCGAAGGCGCGTATGATGGACTCATCATTACTATAGCAACAGTGCATCAAAACTCCCAGTGGTGCACTGGATGAAGGCTGAGCTAGGGGGGAGCGTAAGGTAGAGGGAGAGGGCAGGGGGGGGGTTACCTGGTCGTACCACTCCCGGCTGGTACACGTACACTCCGGCCACCACGCGCCTTGCCCTCCAGAGTTGTTGCCGTTTACTTTGGGCCCCCCCTTGGACTGACCCTTGGGGTTGGGGCCGCCAGGACCTCCTCCGGCTGACATGTTCTTGCCCTTACTTCTCCCCAAAGTGCCCCCTCCTCCTCCTCCTCCTCCTCCTCCTCCTCCTCCACCTCCTCCTCCTCCTCCTCCTCCTCCCCCTCCCATGCCTGCACCTCCCCCTGAGGCTGGGGGCGGCAGGGTCTGGCCTCCCCCGTACCCGGCCGGGTATCCGTAGGGCTCGGCCTGCCAGTCTCCGGCGTACGGCGGGGCGTCCATCCTGCGCAGGGCGGCCATGCGGGTCACCTCATAACATTCGGGGCACTTGCAGCAGTGGTGGTGTTTGTGCATGCTTGCTGTGCCGCCGTCAGGCGATGGGCTGAGCTGGGGCTGAGCGGCGCCGCACTCGGGGTCTCTTGCCCGCCTCGTCCTGAGATCACACACACACACACACACAGCGAGAGAGAGAGAGAGAGAGAGAGAGAGAGAGAGAGAGAGAGAGTGAGAGAGAGCTAGAGAATGAGATTGAGAAGAGGAGACGAGAGCGAGAGAGAGAGATGAGGAGAGAGATGCAGAGAGAGAGAGAGAGAGAGAGAGAGAGAGAGAGAGAGAGAGAGAGAGAGAGAGAGAGAGAGAGAGAGAGAGAGAGAGAGAGAGAGAGAGAGAGAGAGAGAGAGAGAGAGAGAGAGAGAGAGAGAGAGAGAGAGAGAGAGAGAGAGAGAGAGAGAGAGAGCTAGAGAGAGAGAGAGAGAGAGAGAGAGAGAGAGCTAGAGAGAGAGCTAGAGAAAGAGAGAGAGAGCGCACTGCGATCGGCTCAACAAGCCCTAATGCCGATGCTAATGGCGCTAATCACAGGAATTTCAGCCCCGATTTTTCTTCGCTTTCTTCCGATTCTGTTTTCTGGTTCCCTCGTCCCGTGATTCTTTAGTTAGTCCGTTTTTGTCTGGCGTATTTTTTTTTTTTAAATTCCTCCTCGGAAAAATGAAAGCGGGAGTGAAGCAAGGAGGAGCGAAGGAAGTCGCGACAGGAGAAACAAGAAAGGAAAAAAAATCAAAAAATGGTCACGTAGTCTTCGTCCTCTTGACGTAGAAGATCAAAGTAAAAATATTCAAAATATTGTATACGACCGCACGATCAGAGACCAGCCCCGATGGTAGTATGCTCCTCTTGCTGTTCTTGTTTCACAGTGATATGTATAGAAATTCATAGATATATATATTGATTTGTTTATATATCATATATATTTACACACACAAATACATATAAAAATATTAACATATATAAACAGACAACCACAAATACAGGTATATACAGAGATAAATGTCTATATATATTTATATAAATATCTATAATACGTGTGTACAAATATATATGTATAGAAACAATATGTATGTATAAATGATATCCTCTGTTGCAAATGTTCCCAGTAATTATTTCTCAATACCTTCCTCTTTTATGCCAAATTGTCTCCCTTTGCGGTGTTTTTTTTTTCCTCCTGCGTTGAGCAGCGTTTCTCCTCTTTTCTCTCTTGACTCAGCCTGCAGAGAGGAGCTGCGCGCGGGTCTGCCTATCCGCCTGCTTGCCCTAGATGTGGATTATTCAGAGGGACGAGAACAAGCGAGGGATGGAGCGGGAGAGGGTGGGAGGGACATAGAGCGGGTGAGAGACACAGAGAGGCAGGGAAAGAGAGAGAGAGAGAGAGAGAGAGAGAGAAAGAGGGAGCGAGAGGGAGCGAGAGGGAGGGGTGAGAGAGAGAGAGAGAGAGAGAGAGAGAGAGAGAGAGAGAGAGAGGAGAGAGAGGGGAGAGAGAGAGAGAGAGAGAGAGAGAGAGAGAGAGAGAGAGAGAGAGAGGGAGAGAGAGAGAGGAGAGAGAGAGAGAGAGAGAGAGAGAGGGAGAGAGGGAGAGAGAGGGAGTGAGAGCGAGAGGGAGGGGTGAGAGAGAGCGAGAGCGAGAGGCAGATAGGCAGCAGCAGCATCCCTCCAGCACCTCAGCCCTGACAGCCACAGCCAATCAACTGGCAGCGCTGCCATCAGCAGCAGCACCAAAAGCACTGAATCCTTTTCTGGATTCTCTTAAAGGGGCCACGCTGCTTTAATCCAAAGAACGCTTCCTGTCTTGACTGGGAAGATGCAGCCTTCCTCATATCAAGAAGGTCGGGAAAACCGCTTTGTTTACTCATCCAATGTGAAAGGATAATAGATGGATAGAATAGATTGATTTTCCTGTTTAACATAGACGCCCGGGAATCGATTAAAATAAAGGTTTAAAACCAGGTAAAATCAGGTCTTTCGTCAGCCTGAAAGTCAGATTCTAAATTACGGTGCTCAAGCTTGGTTCCTGGTCAACCGAACCAAGTCCTCCCCTCTGTGGACACAGATGGATGGCCTGGAGCTCTGTGTCACCACTCAACATCTGGAAACAGGCCAACAATAGTGCAGGTGCAGCTGATTTAAGTGGATGTGAAAATTCGTGGAAAATATATATTTCTTTCTCCTTCATTCCCCTCGGCTGAGTGTGCCTTCAGAGGGAGCAGGGTTATTTTACATGATTTAAATACTCAATGTCCTTGGCAAGTATTATATTCATGCTGGCAGACAATGGGGTGAAATGACTTTGTTTAACAAAGAATCAGTTGAGATGTCACAGATCAAGACAAAGGAAAAGCTACGACAGCCGAGCAAAGTGGAGCGTACAGTGCATCTGATGGCTCATTCAGGAGCCATAAGGGAAATATTCTGTGTTCACAATGATGACATCAACACATGTGTACCCTTCCAACACGATTACACGCTTGAGCTTTCGAGTGGGCGGAGGAAGAGATGGAGCGAAAAGTGTAAGAGAACGGGAGCAAGATATGAGAGAGAGAGAGAGAGAGAGAGAGAGAGAGAGAGAGAGAGAGAGAGAGAGAGAGAGAGAGAGAGAGAGAGAAGAGCAGAGAGAGAGAGAGAAGAGTGAAGAGAGACGAGAGAAGGAGTATGAGAGAGAGAGAGAGAGAGAGAGAGAGAGAGAGAGAGAGAGAGAGAGAGAGAGAGAGAGAGAGATGGAGTTGACTATAGATCCGTCTTACATTGGTCGCAGCCCCATTTTACAGCAAAGCCAAACGATGCATTGTGCATGCTTCCGAGCTGTGTGGGCTTGTTTTTGCATGAATACATATGCATGCTCCATTCACCGTGGGTCAACCTTTATTTGCTAGTGAACTGAGTGCTACATTGTCGCCGTTAAGGCCCTGCATATATGCATTATTAATGACATGCGACGGGGGAACAGAACTGGGTGTGTCTGTAATGCAGGCGAGCGAAAGAGAGACGGAGAGAGTGAGATGTGTGATTTTAAACACTTGGAGTACCAAGATGTATAGCAGAACCAAAATGTGGGGGCAGGGGGACACACACACACACACACACACACACACACACACACACACACACACACACACACACACACACACACACACACACACACACACACACACACACACACACACACACACACACACACACACACACACACACACACACACACACACACACACACACACACACACACACACACAAACAGACAGACACACACAAACACACACACACACAAATACACATGTTGCAAGCATGCCGCAACCTCCCACCATCCCATCGTCTCATGCAGCATCCAGTGGCCGATCAGCCTACCGCTCTGAACACGCATACGCATTCATACACACATGCCATAACAGGTCATACACAGGTGAAGCAGCCTAACCGGCTTTAATGGGTCAACACATTTAGGTTTGGGGTAAAACCCAAATCACATTTACACACTGGAATAAATGATCCATTGGCACATCATTAATTGAGGTTAAAGAGATTCGTTCATAGTAAAACGTTGACGGTTTGGTATTTTGTTTTGGTTTTAGTATTTGGTTTGATACAGCTCGACCCGGCCAGTACTTCCGGGTTTACAAAGGACCAATGTGCTGTGTGAGCTTTCCGCTTATATGCCTGTGGAAAACCTGTGCCCCACCACGTACCCTAAACGGGTATACGCGCGCACGATGCGGAGGGGCCCCCCAGCTATATCAAGGATGACATTCCCTTCATTCAGCGCGGTGCTTTTGACTTGGACGCCTATGCGAAGAGCAAGAAGACCAACAAAGGAATCATTTTGTATCGTGTTAATAGTTTGGTGGTAATAACTTTTCTTGTGTGTGAGTTTTCTGCAGAGTATTGGTATTTTGTTTGCGGTTATGATTTAACAATAAATTAACAAAATGTATGTTCTGCTTCGCTTGACATCATTTTTGAACCTCACTGAAGGCAGAGAGGGGCAGTCCACATCACATCTGGCGTGCATGAGTGGGGAGAGGAGATAAAGGAAGCAGAATCATCGTACCAGGATGCAGATGGAGGGAAAAGAACTGCCCTGCCTTTCAGCGAAGAGTGGTGTGTGTGTGTGTGTGTGTGTGTGTGTGTGTGTGTGTGTGTGTGTGTGTGTGTGTGTGTGTGTGTGTGTGGTGTGTGTGTGTGTGTGTGTGTGTGTGTGTGTGTGTGTGTGTGTGTGTGTGTGTGTGAGACGTGTGTGTGTGTGTGTGTGTGTGTGTGTGTGTGTGTGTGTGTGTGTGTGTGTGTGTGTGTGTGTGTTTGTGTGTGTGGTGTGTGTGTGGTGTGTGTGTGTGTGTGTACAGTCACACATGCCGGTAATATGTAAAATACCAGGTGGGTGTCTCTAGTGGCCCTTTTGGAGGGATGGGGGTGTGGCTGGGGGGTACTCTGTCCTTTTACAGTTACATAAGGGGCAATGAAAGTAGATGGACCAAAAATCCATTTCTGCTGTGCCTCTAAGTGTAGGCAAAACATGGATGTCAGGCAGCACAGCATCAGATACATGCGTGTGTTGGGGCAAGAGTAGGCTCAGGAAAACTTATATCAGAGGAAAAAAAAAATAATAATAATAATATCAGAGGAAAAAGCGCAAAAATCTTTTTTGTGATTGACAGAGGGTATGTTGAGGCAGGTGTATGTATGGGTTTGAACTCTGTGCAGACTATAACGCATGAAGTCTCGAATTGGCCCTGCTGTATGCAGTCTTAGATGCTTTATATGATCGGGGATTGATAACATATTTTATAAACGGTTAAGGTGTGAGGTATAAGGTTTAAACCAATAGGGTGATTGTAACTAGATCTATTAAAACAATAATGAAGAAATGCTGCTAAAAAAAATCTCTAGCACACAAGTATACTTTCAATTCAAATAAATAATATTCATGTA
>OLKM01002447.1:65615-68720 GCA_900291075.1 Melanogrammus aeglefinus
AGAGAGAGAGAGAGAGAGAGAGAGAGAGAGAGAGAGAGAGAGAGAGAGAGAGAGAGAGAGAGAGAGAGAGAGAGAGAGAGAGAGAGAGAGAGAGAGATGGAAAGGAGAGAGTGAGAGAGAGGGAGAGAGAGAGAGAGAATAATAGCTATGTCTAGAAAGGGGGGCGTTACTGAACATGCTTGCTTAAGCAGTCAAAAGGGAGAAAGAAAATTAAATAGAAAAAATAGAAAAAGGCAAATGTTGAAAATAAACCAGACACACAGCGTCGCGTTCCATATTGCGCGCGCACCATGAAGGGGCATTAAAAGGCGGTGTACCAGCTGAGCATCGCGCCAAGCCCTCTGCCACGTGAGGGCAATGCATCTGAAGGAAACACGTCGCTGCAGAATGCGCATTATCGGTGGCTTTGCACGAATGTGTTCAGTGCCTCAGCGTGTGCAGTGTAAAAGCCATACAGAGAGGGAGAGAGGAGGAGGAGAGGAGCGGGAGGGAGAGGGAGAGAGAGGGAGAGAGAGAGCGAGAGCGAGAGCGAGAGCGAGAGCGAGAGCGAGAGAGAGAGAGAGAGAGAGAGAGAGAGAGAGAGAGAGAGAGAGACGAGAGAGACAGAGAGAGAACGAGAAGACGGAAGGAGAGAGATGCAGACGACGAGAGAGAGGAGACGAGAGAGAGAGAGAGAGAGAGAAGAGAGAGAGAGAGAGAGAGAGAGAGAGAGAGAGAGAGAGAGAGAGAGAGGTAGAGGGAGGAGAGAGTCGTTGGAAGGGAACAAGGAAAAATGAACAGAGAAATGGAGCGGGGGCGAAATGTGAGTGAGAAACTGAGAGAAAGAGATAGATTAGAACCGGGAAGAAGACGAGAAAGAGAAGAAAGAAAGGAGAGAGGAACGGAGGGAGGGAGGGAGGGAGGGAAGAGGAGGAGGGAGGGAGGGAGGGAGAGTCGGAGCAGTCTATAGGGATGAAGGCGGGGGAGGAATGTGGTTTCCATGGTAACCCGGATAAGGCTGAGCTCTGGGTGTCCGTTCCAGCTCTGCACTGCACCGGCCGTCGCCTCGCTGCCTCTTCTCTCTCTCTCTCTCTCTCCCTCTCTCTCTCTCTCTAGTCCTCCCCCACTCTACCATTCCCTGGCTTTCTCTCCTCCTCCATTCCTCTCTTTCTCTCCCTCTTTTCTGCTCGGTCTATCGCTCCTTCTCGCCTATCTACCCTTCCTCTTCCTCATCTTTCCCTGCTGAGTGTCTTCGGCTCCCACCGCCCCCCCCCCCTACCCCACCCGCCATCCCCATCGCCTCGCATATCCTCCTTCCATTCATGTGGAGTCTGGGAGTGCCAACACGTGCCCGCCCCTACCAGACACACACACACACACCACAGCACACACACACCAATCACGACCAACACCGCCATGGAAACACACACACACACACACAACACATTCACACACCACACACCACACACCACACACACACACACACACACACAACACACGGCCCAGTCGAACTGCCCATGTCATCGTCACCAGGTTCCCCACAGTAAGCTGGTCACTGTACTGCTTTATTAATGACGCACAAATCTCAACACAACAGGCGATACAATGGCTGCTGCATCGCCCTCCGCGCCACACCACACAGCACAGCACACACACACACACACAGCACACCACACCACACACACACACACCACACACACACACACACACTACACACACACACACACACACACAACACACCACACACACACACACACACACACCACCACCACCCCGCCCTCCCCCCCCCAACCCCATCCCCCGTCCCAGAACCCCCAGACGCCACCACGCCACCCACCCTCCGCCCCCACACAACCTAGTTTGTGAATCGTCTGCAGAGTGCGGCCTCGTGGACACCGCCATGTGAGCGGCTGGCCGTGGTTGGTGATGGGAGACGCCAAATGGCAACCCAGAGGGTGCCCCCAGCTCCCACTCCTGCACCCTCACTCCTCAACCACCAAGTTGTGGTCGGTGCAGGACGAGGAGGAGGAGGAGCCGGGGGGGGGCAGCGGTCGACTCCCCCGAACCCTCACCGTGAAACTACACCTCCTTAATGAACATGTAAAGCAACACTCAATAAAACCAGAGCCCGTACTTTCAGCTGGAAAACAGGGAGAGGGCTGGAACTGACACGACAAACACGTCCTCCTTGAGAAACATGGCGTGGGGCGATGTCCCGCCTCGAGAGGTTAAACGCTAATCAACGTACCGCTTTCAATTCAACCGATTACCAACACTTGATAATCACAGTTGAGTCGACGTGATGGCAAAACATTTCCATTCCAGGGGGCCAGATTAGTCGCCATGACGGGTCAAGGCGATGCCATTAAATCAAATGGAGGACAAATCCCGCGCCTGCTTGGCTGCGTGTGGCTGGGTCAGGGCGGGGCGCCATTTGCCATTTGTTGATAACCGTAACGCCCAAAGGTCACCCGGCTTAATGAAAAAAAAAATAAACATGGCGTGGATGTGAAGCTAATGGTGCTAAGCGGCTAGCACATGCACAGCACGTGTGTGTGTGTGTGTGTGTGTGTGTGTGTGTGTGTGTGTGTTGCGTGCGTGTGTGTGTGTGTGTGTGTGTGTGTGTGTGTTGTGTGTGTGTGTGTGTGTGTGTGTGTGTGTGTGTGTGTGTGTGTGTGTGTGTGTGTGCGTCATTCGTTCATAGGGGGCGGTACGGTGGTTAATTCCCGTTGGAGTTGAGCATCAAATACCAAAAAAAAACACATGTGCACATTGGGATCCAGTGACGAGGTCACTCTAGAGAAGGAGGAGGAAAGAAACGAAGAGGAAGAGAAGAAACTGGGGGGGGGAGGGGGGCGTCTTTGGGTTCAATGGGGGCAGCCAGCCTGGGGGGTCACTGACTTGACGGCGTCCCAACGTGCGATCGCTCACACAGTACGCCCCACTCGCTCCAACATGGTGGGGGCTGCATGCATAGTCACTCGCACCGGTGACTCTTCCACAAACCTCCTTCTCCTGAAGGGGCGGAGCCAGTCCACCACAGGGGGGGCGGGGTTAACAGAAGGACGCGATTGGTCCGTCGACAAAGGGACAACTCATAGAGACAGCTGTTTACCATGTCGCTGA
>OLKM01002448.1:0-16069 GCA_900291075.1 Melanogrammus aeglefinus
TACTTGCAGGAGAGTTACTTCAAACGAGCGCCAACAATAACAGAGCGGCTTCGAAAAAGGGTAAAGAGCCATCAATAAGGTTACATGTGAAGAAACCTACATCACGAACGCTAACAGCCAGTAGTAAGGTACATTGAAGAAGACCTAACATCAACAAACCGTAAACAAGCCAGTCAGTAAGGTTAATTGAAGCCAGACCCCTACAATCACAAACCTAAGAGCCCAGTCAGTAAGGTTACAATTATAGACCGACCAACAAAGAAACAAATCATTCCTTGATGACAGTTTGTATGAAAGAATGCATGTTTATCCTCAGGTTCTGCTACAAAGCCGATGTTGTTTGTGTGTCTTTCTCGCTACGTACGTTGCGTGTGGGTGTGTGCGGTGTGTGTGTGGTGTGTGTGTGTGTTGTGGTGTTGTGTGTGTGTGTGTGTGTGTTTGCTGTGTGTGTGTCGTGTGTGGTGTGTGTGTGTGTGGGTCCAGGGTGCGCGGGTCCCTGGCTCCAGCGGGAGGCTCCCCAAACGAGACGGGCGAGTGGCGATGCAGCGACGAGGAGCCTGGATGTGGAGAGTGAGAGGGCAAGGCCGCCGTCGCGCCTTGAGGGTGACCCTGCCACCCACCGAGCTGGTCTACCGTCTCCTTCACCCCTCTTCCCTCTCCTCCGCTCTGCACCTCCACCTCTTCTTTCTTCTCCTCCTCGCTCGCTCAACCTTCCTCCACCTCCTTCCGTCTCCTTCTCCTCCTCCAACTCTTCTTCCTCTCCACATCCTCCTCCAACTCTTCTTCCTCTCTCTCCTATACTCCACCTCTTCTTCTTCTCTCCTCCTCTTCACCTCCCAACTTTCTTCTCTCCACACCTCCTCCAACTCTTTATCTTCCTCTCCTCCTTCTCACCTCATTCTTACCTCTGCGCTCCTCCTTCACCCTCCTCCAACCTTTCCTCTCCCTTTCCTCCTCCACCCTTCTTTCCTCTCCTCCTCCTCCACTCTTCGTTCCTCACCCCGTCTCTTTCTCAGCCCTGCTTGCTTCCACTCTTCCTTGCTGCCATTGCCTCTCGCCAGTTCCCATCCTCCCCCACTCGCCCTCCTGCCTGTCATCCTCCTCCCTCCTCCCTTCTCCTCTGCTATCTCTCTCTCCTCCTTCTCCCCCCCTCTACTTTCTCCCTCTCCTCATCCACCTCTTGTCCTCCTCCACCCCCCTCCACCTCCTCGTTCTCCTCTCTTTCGTCAACCTGCTCCTCCCTGCGCTGCCTTAGCATCGATAAAGCCCCAGTCTATAATCTGATTCACAATCGCTTATGAAGATGTCCTCATAAATGTCACAAATGTCCTCGTGTTCCCCAAGTTACACGTCCATCATTTCCATGCTCCTCTCTAGTGTCTGTCACATGTCAGTGTGTTCGGCAGTGTGTCTCTTGTTGTGTTCTCTCCACTGAGTCTCCCACTATGTGTGTGTGTGTGCGTGTGTGTGTGTGTTTATTATCTTGTGTCCGGCGAAGGAGCAGCAGTCGAAGGCTGTTTGCGCGCCCAGGCGACAAGTGCGCTTCTCCTTCCCGCTCGAGCTGCCCACGGACCAGGGTTGTCCTTCTGCCAACACAATACATACATGGCCGTTCCTAACAAGGAAGGGACTCTCTCTGTCCAACCAGGACAGGAACACATTCACCAGACAAAGCATAAGGAGGACGAGCGGGCCCAGAGACGGGCGAGGGACAGGCCTGGAGAGTAGAGAGCTGGGGGAGAGAGGGAGAGTAGAGGACATGAGGAGAGTGAGCGGAGAAGTAGAGACATGGGAGGAGAGAGGAAGAGCAGCAGAGACATGAGAGAGAAGAAGAGTAGAGGCATGGGAGAGAGAGGAGAGTAGAGACATGGGAGAGAGGAAGAGTAGAGACAGGGAGGAGAGGAGAGTAGAGACATGGGGAGAGAGGAAGAGTAGAGGCATGGGGAGGAGAGGGAGAGTAGAGCATGGAGAATGAGCGAGGGAGAGTAGAAGGCATGGGAGGAAGAGGGAGAGTAGAGGCAGATGGGGAAGAGAGGAAGAGCCAGAGACATGGGGAGTGAGAGGGAGAGTAGAGACATGGGGAGAAGAGGAGAGTAGAGACATGGGGAGAGAGGGAAAGAGCAGAGGGAGACATGGGGGAGAGAGGGAGAGTAGAGGCATGTGGGAAGAGAGGGAGAGTAGAGGCATTTGGAGAGAGAGGAAGAGTATGAGACATGGGGGGAGAGAGAAAGTTCCAGGGCTGTGCTCGTAGTTCCAGGGCTAGCCTAGCGCATTTATGTTGGGTCAGCATAGATTCATCTTGGATCCTTTGCACACACGGAAACATTGGATCAACTCTTTAAATTGTTCCCGAGCTCTCAGAAAGCCTGTGTGTGTGTGTTGTCAACCAGCTGAGATCAGAGTGGGGTCCCATTTCCTGGAAGCCATGTGTTTTCTTTTCTTCAATCACGTTTTGCAGTAACTAACTCTACTGACCGTAGAATCAAAAGTCCTAATTGGAAACCTACAATGCACTACTTGATTAACCTGAGTTGGACCAATGACTCTCTAATGGATTTAAGATAATCTTTAACCACTGATTTGGACATTTGGTTTTCTTTGATGGAATCACATCTCTTTTCACAGGGCTCTAGCTAAGATGCATTTTCCTCTCCCAATGTGTAGCCTCTGTTCTATCGGGCCTGATGAATGATTCATTATGGTGAACCGTTTTTTAGTGAGTTTACTACTGTATATGTATAATGAACTACCAGAAACCGAAGTGCTATTACTATGCCTCACTTTGTGTTGCACTGGACACATAGAAAACTGATTCCTAAACCAAAATGGCATGGAAACTTGTGGACAGCCTTATTGCGCAACCTCACACCGTTGCGTTAGGATATCACACTGCTTTATCTTACAAGTGACCAAAGTTTGTCTCACATTTGAAAACTGCATTCAGTTTCCTCGACCAGCGATTCAGAGCCGAGGACCGTCCACTACACCCATTCAGTCAGTCTCTGCTGGCTTTCCTTCACAGCCGTTTGGAACGCGACCGATAAATTGTGTGATCACTCTTTGTCTTACAAATAATTCTGCTTCTTCTGTGTTGATTTTTTTTTCAAGCCCACATCCAACAAAATGCTTCTATTTGTTTGCCAGTTGTCATTTCCGTTTGACGCTCAAATTTCACCAAATACATAGTTTGGTATTTTACACATTTGACAATGTTATTGGGGCAATTGAAAATGCACACTTGAATTGAATTCATTTTTACACAACTTAAAAAATAAGAATTAAAACAAATTTAATATCACATAATGTAAGGTAAACAGAATCGTATCCCAAACTATGAGATTTACAGTCACGAACCCAAAGTCGACTATGCAGGCCAGTCAGACGCAGGCTAAACTACAAGTGGCGCAAAGTGGACAAGTATCATTTCTTTATGTTGCGTGGTGTGTTTACGTCTGTTGCACAAACACATTCTCTGTTGCGCTGTGTCTACTCGTTCTCATCTTCAAGTTCTGGTCGCTTGTTTTTGGGTGTACGGAGAGGACTAGTTCTAAAACATTACTTTTTCATGTGTTTCTCTAGTCGCCCCAAGTTACAAGGAGAGGATCCGAAATGTCCTGAGGTGGGTGTTAACGATTGATAATGATATGATGATGATGATGATGATGATGATGTACCAGTGAATCTATTCAGTCCTAACCTTAAAACCTGCTGCGTTGAATCCATGCCTGGGTATTACAAATGTTTTCAACCAACTACGGGTTGTCTCATGATTAAGATTTCAGATTTGTAAATATAATACATCCTCTACTAATAACATAGAAAAACAAAAAAATTACCATCTCTATATTTAAATGGCTAATTTTAAAATTGATATACTGTTTAACAATCGGTCGCTCCTATGAATCCAAACAATTACAACCATGTTGGCATATGACTCACCTTTACCTTGTTCCACGTTTATTTGTATATATTATATATATGGTATTAATTCACATGTTTACATATATACATTCATACACACACTGTTTTTTAAAACAGGACTTTGTGGCTACGGAGGCCTCGAGTGGTCATCTCCAGCCCCCGGGTCAGCCCCAGCTACCTCATGCAGCAGGCCAGGCTCTGCTGCAGCCCACGCAGCCCAACTCCCAACCCGCTCCCCAGGCTGCAGGCCCGGGCCTTCCCCCTGCGGCTGTTGTCTTGCTCAGGGTTCAGTGCGCCGCCCCCCCCCCCCCCCCTCCCCGTGCAGCAGAGCCCATGGAGTCCGGATTCATTGCTCCACAAAAATCTACCTTAACTCTACCCCTTACCCCTCAACCCTTCCCCTCGACCCTACCCCTACGAAATGGGACGACAATCCTTCAAGACCCAGTTACAAGTCATTAGTAATACTAGTCATTGACAGGGTTTTGATCTTTTTTTTAATTTTATTTTTTTTAGCTTTTGATACAATATCTGTTTCTGGAATTTGAATGTCTTAGGAATGCACCTTAACCACATGGAAAAGCACCGTAGGATTAGATAAGAATATCATTCACGCTCACAATCTGTTAGAAACTGCAGAAACATTATTTTGGATCAAACATTATACAAGATCAACATAATATATAAAACCAGAATAAATATAGAACTTGAGGTAGTATGCCATTCGTGTAAAACATGGATATAGAGGGGTGTAACGATTCACCCATACGAACCGGTGTCCGTTTGATTAAACACAGTGTGTGGATACATCGATACGTAGGGCCCCCTGAACTGATTTTTAAAATGACCAGGAACCTGTCGCCGACGATTATAAACGTTGTGTGAAACGTGTGTGAGCGGTAGTTAATATATATATATATATATATATATATATATATATATATGTATATATATATATATGTATATATATATATATATATATATATATATATATATGGTATAGGGACCATGGAATTTAAATATTTATTTCTGTATGGCATGGGGATATTTCTTTTTATAAAATTAGAACTACATGTCTATTTATTTGTTTATTTATAGACTTGATCGCTGTCCTACACAATTAAAAAAATTGCAAAGCTTTTGTCAAGAGGCAAGACCCAAAGGACTTCCACACGTATGATTTCAGATTCGATGCACTTAAAATCGTTTCACCATTTTCGCACATACGGCTGTTATTCGTGCACTCACAACTCCGGTCGTTCCCTCGTCGCAGGGCGCGCCAAGGACGCGCGCAAACACACACAAACACACACACGGATCCACTCGCTTCTTTCAGTTTCATCTTCCTGGTTCGTATGGAAACGGAATGAAATGAGTTTACAATATATATATATATATATAGATATAGATATAGATATATAGATATAGATATAGATATATATGAAAGTAGGCAATGTCTTTTATAGAAGGCTTATTTTAATTAATAGAAAATTATGTGTTAACGTTAAACGAATATTAACTGTATCTATCAGATTGATTCATATCTCATCAAATCGCAGTCGTTAGAACATTGAATCGAATCACATTGAATCGTTGAATATTAAAATGGATCGTCCCTGAATCGTATCATAGCACATGTATCTAGATACATATCGGATCGTCCTATAAAGAGAGATGCACATCCCTAATAAATATCATACAAACAAGAACCAGTGATATAATGAAATATTGCACTTTACATAAAGGCATCAACCATCACTTTTTAAGAATAACTTGGTTGGTTTTAAACCATCATTGGATGATTAATCTTTCTATCTTCCTGGCGGTTTGGGGGCTACCAGTGCAGAAGGGGTGCTTGAGGCGGTGGAGGGATGGGCTCTGTGATGGCAGTGATGATCTCCTGAAAGAAAACACGACAAATAACGAAGAAGTGGCCGCATTTTATGTACAATATATAATAACTGATATTAACTAGATATTAACTATAACTAGATATTTCTTGCAACATAAATGAAAAAATACACTGGTTTGTAAAAAGCAATGACATCACATTGGTCAACCATTCTCCAGGCTAATAAGCATTTTTAAAACAAATTATTGCATGACTTGGCAGGGGATTAAAGCTTATCTTCAACCTGGGGTCCCTAGAACATGGAAAATATGGATATCATACGACATGAGCCCGGCAGCCCCCCAACCACGGGCTGTCCGACCGGCCGGTCTTCCAAGCCCGCGGCCAGGCTGCAGGGTCCGTGGCCAGGCTGCCCGCGGACCCCCCGGCGTGATTATTAACATAGAAAACACTTACATCTGTGGTTTTCAATCCTGTCGCATCTTTTCGCCCGCCATCTTGCCTTTCCATTTTCTCGCAAGGTATGGTGGGAGCAAGGGACAACTGGAGCGTAGTCTATTGATTTAGAGACAATATGAAGACGTTTTTGTGACATTAAGCTAAAGTGCTAAAGAGTAACATAGTGCAGCTTTTTAGAGCATAACTTGAACTCGGTGTTCAGAGTTTGGGCTGAGTGTCAGTTCAACACATAATAATGAAGCTGATAACGTTCTTATATTATGAAGTTATGCATTGAAGTTGATAACTTTGTATTTAAAATGAGGTCTTACTGATGCATGGTTCCATTGATGCTGTGTTTGTGTGTTGGCAGATCCTAACATCAACAAGTGATCCTAAGGCCCCCATCAGCCTGGTGTTACGGTTAAGGTGGGGAAACCAACGGTTCATGTCCCTTAACCCATTTACTCCTAAAACGCCTGCTGAAAACGCCTGCTAAAATCCTATGCTCTTCTAGGAAAAAGAACCTCATTGCCTGAGGGGTTTTAGAGAAAATAGTAAGAATTGTCCAAAATGCTGCGCCACGCAGCAGCCGGGAGAAGTGCTAATGTTGCGCTACGCAGCACCCGGTAGGAGGGGCAATGTTGCGCGACGCAGCATCCGGCACGAATCGAAAAGAGGCACTAGGAACGATTTGGAGGGCATTCTTCTCACAAACATGAGTTTGAAAATAAATCCCCGAGCAGCAAGTGGGCAGAGAAAGGCATCCAGGAAACCCACTTTATAGAGAATTCTCCTGATTGGTAGCTACAAAACAAAAACTGATTGGTCGTTCTTTGGCCTGCTACACAGCCTGATACACATTCTTAGTTTTGAATTCAAGTGGTTTTGTTGCAGAAGATTGTATTTACAGATAGCTGCCAGAATATTATTCTTAATTTTATCATTTTGACAACAAATATTGCTGTACTGTTCCTTTAAAGTATTGTTTGTTCAGACTAAGAGCCGAGGAATTATGTCTTGCATTAGGTTTATCAGGGCTCCAGGCCGTGATCAATTGGTCGCATTTTGCGACCAAATTTTGAGATTGGGCGACTGAATTTTACATCTGGTCGCTCATGTGCGACCAGTAATTTTATTTATTTGTTTACATGTTAATGTAAACAAAGTGGGATACCAGTGGGATAGATGAGAAAGAATCACAATAAAATGTGCCACTGAATTTGAAACTGCACATTGTTTTTTTTGCATTTTTATCAAACTATGTATTAGTAATACAGGGAAAATTAGTAGAAATTTGAATATTTGGTTGGCATGTTGATTCATGCTGTGTGGCCCTAAAATTTCTGGTTGCGCCCCTAAAATTTTCAGTTAGGGGCCACAGAACTCCTAGTGTAAAAAGTTTGTCTGTAGCCCTGTGTATGAGTCTGTGATGACGTGTTTAACAGAGATTTGTGTTTGTCTTCCATTTACATTATTTTGTGAGGTGTTTAATGTTTCTGCATTTTTGCTGCAAATAATTGGATACTAGAGTGAGCGATCAGATTACTCTATATCAAGGTTCTTATTTTTCCATTTCCTTCATTGCAGAAATTTAAAGAAGGAACTAAATGACATCCGCTTTGAATTCATGCCAGGACGAGGTCAGTAAGATGAAGTGATTCCTAAAAGCCATACCCTGATTCAGACTCCTGGCAGCAGTATATGGGCCCCTCTTCATTGAGTTCTCTCCCTCTCTGCCTCTCCTCAGACACGGCTGATGGCGTCTCTCAGGAGTTGGTCTCCGCAGGCCTTGTTGACGGCAGGGATTTAGTTATAGGTCAGTAGCCCTGCTCTACGGACAGAGGATATGCTTGTGGATCCCTGCTGTGTCTGACCACCTAATAAGGGGAATTAGACCCTGTGGTTGAAGGCCTTCCCAGAGATCTGCACTGGCTTTATTTCTACAGTGAGCTGAGAAGGACTAGTCAGTCAATATGTGTTCTTTGTCTTTTCAGTTGCTGCTAATTTGCAAAAAATAGTGGATGAGCCTCAGTCGAACCGAAATGTGACCTTCAAACTGGTAAGTGGCTGTGGTCCCTTGCTCCAGGGCATCGCCCCATAACAAAGTAGTGGTCAACAGTGTTGGGCATGGTGACGTTACAAGGTTACTGGAACCAAAAACAAATGAATTATCAGATCTAAAAACGGTACCTTAATAATTGCAGCCAACCCTGGTGTTGAGAGTAGAGGATGAGTAAAAGGACGTGGAGTTTAAGGGAGGATTAGTTTAAAGGAGGATGAGTCTCTTCCATCCTCCAGGATGGTCCGGACCACACTAATGGCGCATTTCCACTAGCACGGCTCGGCTCGATACGGCTCGGCACGGCTCGGCTCGGTTTGGTTGTGTTTCCATTACAACTGGTGCCTCCTCGACATGGGCGGGGTCGTCATAACACGGCTGCGCGAAACCGCTGTGACGTCATTTACACGACGCCGAGCAACGTACAAATCCGGAAGACCACAACAACAACAACAACAACATCAGAGGAGGACAGCATGGAGGACATGGAGGCGATCGTGTTGCTGCTCACCCTGTGGCTTTTTGTCGCACAGAAGGCAAGAGAAGAGAGCCAGAGAAGACTCCGGGCCGCGAGACAAAACACTATTTAAAAAAGTACCCGGTTGCAGGTACTGCGTGCTAGTGGAAACACGCAAATAGCGCGCCGAGCCGAGCCGTACCGAGCCGAGCCGAGCCGTGCTAGTGGAAATGCGCCATAAGCAGTCCAAGGCTGCGTGTGTCCTTGGTTAATGCCTGTGTTCTGTCTCTTCTCTCCACCTTCCAGGCCTCTGGGGTGGAGGCCAGTGTGTCCTTGGTTAATGCCTGTGTTCTGTCTCTTCTCTCCACCTTCCAGGCCTCCGGGGTGGAGGCCAGTGAATTACCAGACGACGTCAAGCTGATGGGCTTCGCTCAGCTCAGTATTAGTTAAACAAATAGGAAAATGGGACTTGCCTAAAAGAAACGTTAAAATGATACAGAAAACTAAATCATATGCATTTTTGTTTAATTCTCTGGCCGTAAAGAAACCACTACTGCCAACGAAGAGAGGCAGCATGCCTGCCAGTGGGGGCCAGGACACCGCAGCGGACTGTAACAGTAACAGGGTTTACAGTATATACGTAGGATGAAGTATCTGACGTCTTTAACGTCCATGCTCTCTGCTCTCCCGCTCTTACTCTGTGTCATGTGCTGCATCTTCCCCATCTGAAGCCCTTAAACCTGCTCCCTGTAACAAGGCCTTTTCTTCGTCGCATCTGAAGCCCTTAAAAATGCTCCCTGTAACAAGGCCTTATCTATATCCCATCTGAAAGCCCTTAAACCTGCTCCCTGTAACAAGGCCTTATCTTCATCTCAGCTGCTGAACGGGTCCCTCGCCTCCCCACAAAACCACATGAAATTGGCTTACATTGCTGATGTTTTAGTTTATTTGTTCTTTTTTTCTACTTTCTTTTGGTTGGAGGGGGACTCAATCAGAAGCCAGCCTGATGTGGAACCGTTACAGGCATTGAGCTTCTAAAAGCAACGCGGGTCACCCACATCGTCACGTCGCGCAACAGTCAACTGATAAATAATGACTCACTAAATCCTTCACATAAGCCAAAACAACTTCACTGCAGCATTGCTTTACCCCTTAACCCGTCATGGCTGTATTGGCATGTCACCTGCTGCCAGAGCTGCTGAAGTGGAGCCAAGGAGTGCTAGTCCGGCTGGATCCAGTTAATGCGGGTTTAAACGTTGTAGTTTTATCCGCGCCAAGTGGACGACTGATTGTTCAGTTCCAAAAGTGAAACTGTCAGGGATGATGTAATGTAAGACTAATATTTACTTTTACTTTGGTTTTCTTTTCCAATTGGTGGTGTCCTTGTATAGTGCATATACAACCTATAACTAATTGATCTAATGTCATCTCTGAAGGCCTACATCAAACCTCTTTTTCCTTCCTTTGTGTTTTGTTTTAATGGAGGGTAGCACATTCCGGCCTTTGTGTACCAAATCACTGTTAGGACTTTCAATAAAAGTGAATATGTTAAAGTTTGTAAATTAATGTTTTTCACCAAACATCACTGGAAGCTACAAGTGTTGTATGAGCAAATATGTGTACTGTATGTCTGGCGGTGTATAACGCGATTTCTCTGTTTGGAATCTGATTCTCAAAGACTTTAAAGTGCATATTTGCTTATTTGGAAGAACAATTCGTACTTAACTTAACTTCTAGTACGTAAATAAGACCATATGGCTTTGATTTTCTTTTTATATGGGCGGTTTCCTTTCTTGATATTTGATTTTTTCTTCTCTTTTGAGAAGATTTGGGATTGTAGAGGGGAAAGGAAAACGACAGGAAAGGAAATGTATTGTTTAATTCTTCTGTTTTTGCAATCCACACAGTTGGTATGTTTCAAATGTGGCTTATTCATGCAGGTTCGAAGTCCTATGCTTGAAAACGTTACGGTGGGATTCAGCCGTTGTCGGGGCAACAATACAAGGCCTGTCCAGGTCACTTTCTTTAGTCCTGAGCTAAGTCAATAAAGAGTTCTCCACACTCGTTTAAGATTCAAAATGGCTGCTTATTATTAACACATCCCCTGTGTCACGAGTTTGTGGGTCACTTCATCATCTTAAAGATGTCTTTTAATACACAAGAACCCTGTCACCAAGATGTGTGTTAATAATAACCCACTGGCAATGAACCTCCATAGGAAATATGTATTACCTATTGGGTAATATTATAGGTATAAAAGTATGACCTATTGATCTGTGTGTCTTAAAACCAAACTCAAATTTGTGAGGACTGAAAAGAAGATGCTGAGTATCTCAGACCCCAGCCTTCCTGCCATGTTTTCATTTCTTGGTGTTGTGGTTTCAGTTGAGACCTCCCTCTCCTGGGTGATTTTTGTCTCTTTAAGAGGTGTGGTCAAATGGCAGGTTTTCCCCTAACGTACAGCAAGGAGCAGAGCATCTAGCTAATATTAAAGGTTCAAACGTGCAGCATTGATGCCATTGCCTGTAGAACGGGCTGTTACGTATGGATTTGTCAAACCATAGTGTTGGCCAGACTGTACCCCTGAAGAATCCTTGGACACTTCACCCCCCTCTCAAACATAACCTCCTGGGTCCTTATCTCATGCTGATCAAACTGAGGACACTCAGACACGGGTTTCTTCTTTTTTTTTCTAGTGTTCAACTCAGTATAGTATCACCACACTGATGTATTTACATTTATCCACTCATTTTCAGTTTCCATGCTTGGGTTTTATAGATTATTTGAGAGTTGACTGCATGTTTGATTCATTATTTCAATCAATAAAGAATGAACATATCCAAACAGATTTTTTTGACTGGTTGCCATTGACTCAAACACTCAATATTTGTTACGGTTACAAAGTTGTTGGGTGTGTCAAAATGCAAGCTTGTTAAAAGGATTTCAGTAAAATATGTTTTTCACTAATTGTACATGTATTCTATTAAAGCCACAATGTGTAAAATTAAAGTAAACTAGACATGTCGCAGCATGTGAATTTTCTGCGTGGGGTTGCCCTAACTCGTTATGTGGGCAATGTTCTTTGTGCATGCTAACAAGCTAATGCCCCCCGCTGTCGAAGAGATCATTTCCTTTTCGAAGATCTGCTTATGCACGGTTTCTATATACACACGTGGACAAAATTGTTGGTAACCCTCTGTTAATGAAAGAAAAACCCACAATGGTCACTGAAATAACTTGAAACTGACAAAAGTAATACTAAATAAAAATGTACTGAAAATTAACCAATGAAAATCAGACATTGCTTTTGAATTGTGGTTCAACAGAATAATTTTAAAAAACAAACTAATGAAAAAGGCCGGGACAACAATGATGGTACCCCTAGAAAGATTGAAAATAATTTGACCAGAGGGAAATGTTAAACTGAGGTGTGTCCTCTAATTAGCATCACAGGTGTCTTCAAACTTGTAATCAGTCAGTCTGCCTATTTAAAGGGTGAAATGTAGTCACCGTGCTGTTTGGTGACATGGTGTGTACCACACTGAACATGGACCACAGGAAGCGAAGGAGAGAGTTGTCTCAGGAGATTAGAAAGAAAATTATAGACAAGCAAGTAAAAGGTAAAGGCTATAAGACCATCTCCAAGCAGCTTGATGTCCCTGTAACTACAGTTGCACATATTATTCAAAAGTTTAAGGTCCATGGGACCGTAGCCAACCTCCCTGGACGTGGCCGCAGGAGGAAAATTGATGACAAAATTAAGAGACGCATAATAAGAATGGTAACCAAAGAGCCCAGAACAACCTCCAAAGAAATTAAAGGTGAACTCCAAGGTCAAGGTACATCAGTGTCAGATCACACCATCCGTCGTTGTTTTAGCCAAAGTGGACTTCATGGGAGACGACCAAGGAGGACACCACTGTTGAAAGCAAATCATAAAAAAGCGAGACTGGAATTTGCCAAAATGCATATTGACAAGCCACAAAGCTTCTGGAAGAATGTCCTATGGATAGATAAGACAAAACTGGAGCTTTTTGGCAAGGCACATCAGCTCTATGTTCAGAGACGCAAAAATGAAGCATACCAAGAAAAGAACACTGTCCCTGTGAAACATGGAGGAGGAGGCAGTTACGTTCTGGGGCTGCTTTGCTGCATCTGGCACAGGGTGTCTTGAATCTGTGCAGGGTACAATGAAAGACTATCAAGGCATTCTGGTGAGAAATGTGCTGCCTAGTGTCAGAAAGCTTGGTCTCAGTCACAGGTCATGGGTCCTCCACCAAGATAATTTACATTTAGGGCATTTAGCAGATGCTTTTATCCAAAGCGACTTACAATAAGTACATTTGTCATAAGAAGTGCAACAATATATCGCTATCGGTACAGTCAGGATGTTCATAGAACCAAGTGCAAGTACAACAATCACTAGGCTAACCAATTCCCCATGTTACAGCAATGATAGCAGCTACTGCAGTTGCTACACAGTTAATTACTCTAATACAATACAATACAATACAGTGTACAATGGTGGCCAGAGGGGGGAGGGTGGCTATGCAGAGTCGAGGTGGACTCTGAACAGGTGAGTCCAAGAATGGCTAAGAGCAAGACATTGGACTATTCTGAAGTGGCCTTCTATGAGCCCTGATCTAAATCCTATTGAACATCGGTGGAAGGATCTGAAACATGCCATCTGGAGAACATGCCATCTGCACCATTCAAACCTGAGAAAACTGGAGTAGTTTGCTAATGAAGAGTAGGCCAAAATACCTGTTGACAGGTGCAAAAGTCTCATTGACGGTTACAAAAATAGTTTGTTTGCAGTGATTGCCTCAAAAGGTTGTGCAAAAAAATATTAAGTTAAGGGTACAATAATTTTTGTCCAGGCCTGTTTAATTAGTTTGTTTTTTAAAATGATTGTTGAACCACAATTCAAAAGCAATGTCTGATTTTCATTGGTTCATTTTCAGTAAATTTTTATTTGTCAGTTTCAAGTTATTTCAGTGACCATTGTGGGTTTTTCTTTCCATAACCGAGGGGGTACCAACTATTTTGTCCACGTGTGTATGTAAACCAACTTTGACGAGTTGTTCTTTGGAATGGTTGTGTTAAGGTACATACTAGATAACTGGAACCCAAACGCTGAACACAGGAGAGAGCGGGAGACAGGGTCAAAAGGGTAAACGGAATTTATTGAGGCAATCGTTCGGGGGTCAGCCGAGCAGGGTCCGGTACCGGGAGGGCAAGCGTGCAGGCCGGGGCAAGGGACGAGTCGTCAGGCAGGCGAGGGAATCAGAACCGGCAGGAGAGTCGGACAGGCAGGGGGTCGAGAGCGCAGGCAGGAATTAGTCAGACAGGCGCGGGGTCGGAGAGCAGGCAGGATAGTCAGACAGGCGTGGATCAGGAACCGGGAGGTGAGTCAGACAGGCAGGGGTCGGAGAGCAGGCGGGGTAGTCGGACAGGCGAGGATCAGGAACCGGCAGGAGAGTCAGACAAGCAGGGGTCGGAGAGCAGGCAGGATCTGTAGATACGTAGAATGCTGGTAGGACCGCGAGAGACTGTAGACATCAAACGACGAACTGGCGTCGGAGGAACGGAGACTGCTGGCTTAAGTAGGGGACAGGTGATTGGGGATAGGAGACAGGTGGGTTGCTGGAGAGGACCAGTTACGACCCACGGCCACTAGAGGTGGGTGTTGGACCGCGTAGCGGGACGTGGCGTAACAGGTTGAAGTCAGTGTTTTCTCGCCATTGACTTCCATTATAAAAAATAGGTTGGTTAGCAACTTCAACATTGTTCATTTCAAATTGATACTGATTTAATTTTGTTAGCTATCAAAACAAAACTTTCCATGATATCTAAGGTAGAGGTCCTTCATGGGAACACAAAAGTAACAATGGCGCCTCATTTGGATAATCGTACTTTCTCATAAATCCACCATAACTCAGCCATTCTTAACATAATCACAACTAAACTTAAACTGCAAGCAGCACTCGAAGTCCTGCAAGCAGCCAAAATGGTAAACATATACAATTGAGACCATTTAGACATCCGTAATGATCCTCTGGCATGTATGAATGGGTCAAAAATATCACGAGGGACCAAAAAGAAAAAAAAATTAGGACCAGATACCAATTTTCAGATTTTTTTTTTTCAATTGTGGCACGGTTTCATGCTGTAATAAGGTCTGACCACGATATAGCGCCCCCTGTGGCCCCTACATATCACACAGGAGGTCAGGTTTGGACTGGTTTATTTTAGCGATTTCGGACCATTCACTCTCGAATTTATAATTAAATATTATAAATTAATTTAAAGAAAGTATGCAATGGTTGGTCTAAAAAAGTTGTAGCGCAGTGCACTGATATATGCCCGACTTTTCCGGCTGGCTTGGTGCCGTCATGAGCTAGTCAAGCTTGGCTGGTTTAGGACTTTATTATGCGGAACCCAAAGAAGATGATTCACATTTTATTTACCACCATCCACAAATATTTGGTTGTGCCTCGTAAAATATTATTCACACCGATATTACACAATCCACATCTACATGATGTCCGCCTGTGTCTGGTGAAATTCAATCCACATTCACTTTTTTCACATTTTTTGATTGCATGGCCCTTGTGAATTGCTCGATTTTCTTTGAGGTTTTTTGTCCCATATTTCACACTGAGCTGTAAAATGTAGATGTAAAGACTTGTATATGCGTAACCCACAGAAGACAATTCATGCTGGGTGTACCGCATCACAGAGAATTTTTCACTTTGCGCTTTGCAATTCAAGATCAACAAATTGGTGACCTTGCCCAAATGCCATTGGCTCCCTGTGCCCGATATGCCCGATATGCAGGCCATGTGGGGGCCAGGTAGCGTTGAACGGGCTGTTTAGCCTACCGTCGATGCCTCTGGAAGCAACCAGGGCCTAGTGGATGGAAGCAACTGCCTACTTGCCCAGGAGGGACCCCCTGCCTCGCAAAGGGTAGAGGCTCCCTCGAGGCTGGAAATTTGGTGTCTGGTTTGCGCTGCTTGGCTGCTCGGCTCCAGCGTCTGCTGCTCTGTGGGGCCAAACAACTGCCCTGGAATGACCGGGAGAGAGACACCCTCCTACACGGCTCCAAAAGCAGCTCGAGCTCTCTTGACATGAGGGCAAATGCCTGAAGTGGCATGTCCCTAAGGCTCCTGGGGTCTCATTTATAACCGTTGGGTATGCACAAAATGGGGCTGAAAGTGGCTTACGTGACTTTCCACGCTAAGGTTGTGATATATAAAAAACTAACTTGACAGGAGAATGTGCGCAGCCCAAAGCAAACTCTGACCCATGCGTACGCATGCTTTAGAGGAAAAGGAGA